>VMDR010034962.1:0-10910 GCA_007922815.1 Macrotus californicus | reverse complement strand
GTTCCACATTGTCTGTCTAGGTGTGGCTTAATTGTTTTTTCTATGATATGTGTTTTCCAACTATGATGATTTATTTTATTTATCAATTCCAGAAAAATGTTAGCCATTATATCTTCAAGTATTTATTTTCCTCTCTTCTCTTTTCTTAGAACTTATGAGATGTGAACTATTCATTCTGCCCTCCGTGTATTTCAGTAATTTGTTTTCCTAGGTCTCTCTTCTGTAGTCCCATCAACGGTTTAAGCTTCCCCTAAGGTTTTAATTTTATTTTATTCATTTCTAGAAACTTGATTTTTTTCAAATATCACTATTATTTTAATAGTGATTTATTTCCATAGTATAGAGTTTTTGCCTGTCTTTTACATCATTAAACATCTAAAATGTACTTCTTTTTTAACATCTATCCACTAATTTCTTAACAATTTCCTCAACTGTAAAAGGAGATCATTGTGCCCGCTTACGAGTTTCTGTGGGCGTTAAATACAAGAATACATGAAATGTTTTTAGAACAGTGCCTGACGCATAGTAACTCCTCAATAAATGCTGTTATTATTACTGTTATTATTGTCATCATCACCAGCAGTTGTTGGGGGCCTAATACCATTTTATTGTTGTTCTGATATCTGTCTTTATCTGTGCATTTTCTAATTTTGGATTGTGGGCCATTCCAGGGATTTCGTCTCTGGAAAGTCTGGGTTCTTTGGGACCGCGTATTTCCAGAGCAGTTTCTTACTTGCTTCTGTCAGCTGCCCCAGGGCATATTACCACCGGGGCTATTCTTCTAATGTATCGGAGGTGACTGGGATTTCCAGAGATAAGATAGTATAAATTCTAGCCCTAGGATTTGGGTTCTGATGACGTATACTGATGGACAAACACTCTCAGGAATTGATGTATAATATTTTTACTACCTAAAGCTCAGGTCTAGACAAACAAACTTTCTTCAAAATTGCACATACTGGCAAGTTTAACCCATAGAAGGGTCCAGCTTCATGAAATGGCCTCAGTTCCAACACCCATCTCCATGTGGACCCAAGCATTCGCTGTTGACCACATGTGGCTGTAAATACCCAGGACAACAGGACACAGAGTCCAACAGCCTGTCTGCAAGCCATGGAGACTTTAGTACAGAGGCTACTGCTGTGTTTTACTTTGGTTTTGTTTTGGGGTTTGTTTTGTTTCATTTTATTGGAGAGTGGGAGTAAAAAATAGTCAGGTGTGCATTTTACATTGCCACATAGCCACCAAGTGAAGTAATGTAGACCTGGAAAATGTAAATTAGGAGATTAGCCCAGCAAATAATGATGAAACCTTAAAATAAGGCAGGAGAAGCAGAGACTGTGGAGTTGGAAGAGAAGCCTTAGGAGTTCGATAAAGATTTTGAGAGTTGTGCCAATAGAGGACAATATATTTAATAAGAAAGTGTGGAATAGCAAGAGTAAAGGACCTTGTAGAACTCTGATATTTAAGGAAGGATCAGGGTAAGGGGATCCATCGCAAGGGACTGAGAGGCAAGCGATGTCAGAACGACAGGAGGAAAACAAGGAGAGGAAATGATTTAAGCTTCCTTTCATAAAAATATAAGACATGACTGATGAATTATGACTTATGCTGACCATCTGTTTGACTAAACATGGCCTGATTTAGATACTGGGGCAAGTTCAATAACAGAGAGATCCATCACCTGAGCTTTGGATGATTCACATGAAAAGCTGGCCAGGAAGGAGAAAATGGAGGCATTTTTTAAAAAGCTTTTCAGAAATGGATCTTTCTGATTGTCATTTTTCCTTCTGCCTGACTCATAATCCTACTTGCAGAATTGAGAAAGTGATAATCTCCTAAGGAGTCACTTGAACCCTATGAAATAGGCTGTACTACTCTGTAAGCACCTTACTGATGTCTGGGCCTGATTATGTTAGTGTTGCTACTTGAGATAGGGTGTGTAACTGCCCAATATGTGTACTTTCAATGACTGATCTTGGAACTTGTAAAATGTTCTGAAAAGAAGTTGCCTGATTTGTATGTGGTGTGTGCTTGTGCTTTAATGAATTTGATGTAACAAAGGACTCTGGACTTTTTTTTTTCTTCCAGAACTTGGGAGAGTTTGAAATGTTTGTACTTTTGGAAACCTGTACCTGATGACTGTTCTTGACGGTTGTCCTTCTGACATGTGGCAGGGTTTTGAGAAGTGGAGGAATGTCTGAGTCTGTTCGAGCTGTTGTAACAAAATGCCACAGACTGGATGGCTAATTAACAGCACTCATTTATTTTGTTCACTGTTCTGGAGACTGGAAGTCCGAGATCAGGATGCCAGGATAGTCAGGTGAGGGCTGCAGTCATGGGTGCAGACTTCCCCTCGCATGGTAAAGGGGCTAGGAAGTTCTTTGGGACCTCTTTTATAAAAATCACTAATCCTATTCATGATGTCATCACCACCTGGCAACCCTATGTACTAATACCATCACCTTTGGGCATTAGGATTTCAACATATGAATTTTGGGGTGATGCAAAATTCAAACCAAAGCAAAAAAGGAATGTTGGTTTTAAAAATCAAGTCAGGCTCCTTCGCTAGCAACTTCAAACTGCACAGGAAATAAACATTGTTGAAATGTGCATCCTATAAGGAATAGTTTTTTAACTGAATTCAGTGGATGCATGGCACTGTAGGAGAATTTCAGACTCAGGGATATTGATGCAAAGATAAAACTCATAAGAGATCAGATAATGTATATAATAGGCCAGTTCATGTATTCACATTATCTGTCAGACGGACTAGAGCAAGGGTGTCAAACTCATTTTCACCAGGGGCCGCATCAACCTCACGGTTGACTTCAAAGGGCTGAATGTAATTTTAGGACTGTATAAAGGTAACTACTCCTTAATTAGGGACAAAGAGCTTGGCGCTGCCACCAGGTAGAAACAAGGTCCCGGGCTGGATAGAACAAGGTGGAGGGCCGGATTCGGGCCACGGGCCTTGTGTTTGCCACCTGTGGACTGGAGATTCATATTAGACTTTCCATCATATTTTCTCTCTGTAAACAAGTTGTATGAGAAGCCAAATTAACAGAAGGGTACACAGCAAGGTTGTGATCATACTTAGGAGTCTAGTTGTATAATGCTAATAATATTTAATTTTATTAGCTTTTGAGAGTCTGCTTTGTCTCTCTTCATAACTAGGATATACATGCAAGTCTAATGAAGTACTCATGATGGCTTGTCAGGTACCTCTTCTCCAGTTTTTTGTATTTCTATAGTTCATTATCTCACTTCTAAGTGGAATTTTTTATATTTATGTGCCGTGTGTTATAGCGTACATTTCAATGTTCTTTTACACATTGCCTGTCTTCCTCAGTGGAATGCCAGCTCCATGTTCTGTAGAAGAGATATCAGAAAATGTCTTCCATTATTGTGGAAAAACAGCTGTAGACCGCTTGCAAATGAATGGGCATGACTGTACCCAGTAAATCTTCATTTACAAAAGCAGGTCTTGGACTGGGTTTTACCAATCCTAGCTCTAGAACAGTATCTGGCACATAGTTGGAATTTTAAAAAACTACAAAGGTCTGGAATAAATGAAACCAATTTAAATATTACTATCATCAGCAGCATCATCTACACTTGTCCAGGTATTATTCAATATCCGACACTGTGTTACATGATCTATGTACATTTGCTCATTTATTGTGTAAGTCCTATAAAATATTACCAGATCTGGCTGCAAGTGAACAAAATCCCAAATTAACATTGGCTTATATAAGAGTGTTATCTTTCTTTTTTAAATTAAGTTTATTGGGCTAACATTAGTTAATAACTTTATAAAAGTTTCAAGTGTACAGTTTTATAATGCATACTTTGTACATTGTGTTGTGTGCTCACCACCCAAAGTCTAGTCTCCGACCATCATCGTATATTTGATCTTCTTCATCCTCTACCTACCTCTCTCTCCATCTGGTAACCACCATACTGTTATCTGGGTCTATGAATTTGCTTGTTTTGTATGTTCATTTGTTGCTTTCTGTTTTCTATCCCACATATGAATGAAATCATACGGTTCTTGTCCTTTCCCGTCTGATTTATTTCATTTTGGATGATACTCTCAAGATCCATCAATGTTGTTGCAAATGGCCATATTTTGTCACTTTTTTCCTCATTAATTTTTTTATTTTTCAGTTACAGTTTTTGTACACTATTACATTAGCTTTAGGTATACAGCCCGGTGATTAGACATTTGTATAACTTATGAAGTGATCACCCTGATAAAGCTACACCCACCTGATACCATACATAGTTATTACAACATTGCTGACTGTTTTCCTCATGCTGTACTTTACATCCCCATGACTATTCTGTAACAACCAATTTGTAGTTCTTAATCTCTTTACCCTTTTCACCCATTCTCCTAACCCCCCTCCCATCTGGCAACCATCAAAATGTTCTCTGTATCTGTGAGTTTATTTCAGTTGCTCATTCATTTTTGTTTTTTTAGATTCCACATGTAAGTGAGATCATGTGGTGTTTGTTTTTCTCTCTCTGACTTATTTCACTCAGCACAACACCCTCTAGTTCAATCTCTGTTGTTGTTGCAGATGGCAAAATTTTATTTATGGCCAAGTCATACTCCATTGTATATACACACCATTTCATTTTTATCCATTCATCTGTTGATGGACACTTAGATTGCTTTCATATCTTGGCTATTGTAAATAATGCTGCAATGAACATATGGATGACATATATGTATATATTGCTGTTTTATGATTCATATTTTTTATCTTTTCTTCTTTTCCTTAAGAAAGACTGTTTAACATTTCTTATAATACTGATTTGGTGGAAACAAACTCCTTTAACTTTTTGTTGTCTAGGGTGCTCTTTATCTGTCTTTTGATTCTAAATGATAGCTTTGCTGGGTAGACTAATCTTGGTTGTAGGTCCTTGCTTTTCATCACTTTGAATATTTTGAGCCAATTCCTTCTGGTCTGCAAAGTTTCTGTTGAAAAATCAGCTGACAGTCTTATGAGAGTTCCCTTGTAGGTAACTAACTAACTGTTTTTCTTTTGCTGCTTTTAATAGTCTCTCTTTGTTTTTAAGCTTTTGCATTTTAAATATGATGTCTTGGTGTGGGCATTTTGGGGTTCATCTTGTTTACAACTCTCTGTGCTTCCTGCACTTGTATGTCTGTTTCCTTCACCAGGTTAGGAAAGTTTTTCATCATTATTTTTTCATTGATTTTCAATTCCTCCTCCTTCAATCCCTATGATGCAAACATTGGTACACTTGAAGTTTTCCCAGAGGCTCTATAAACTATCCTCATTTTTTTGATTTTTAAAAATTTTTGCTGTTCTGATTAGGTGTTTTGTGCTTCCTTATCTTCCAAATTGCTAATCTGATTATCTGTTTTATCTACTCTACTGTTGATTCTCTGTTATGTATGCTTCATTTACATTATTATATTGTTAATTTCTGACTCTTTTAAAGATATTTCCTATGTCCCTTTTAATTTTTTCTATCTCTTTGTTGAAGTTGTCACTAAATTGATCTACTCTTTCCCTAACTTTACTGAGCATCCTTATAACCCCTCTTTTGAACTCTGAATCTAGTAGGTTGCTTGTCTCCTTTTTGTTTAGTTTTTTTTTTCTGGAGTTTTGTTTTGTTCTTTCATTTGGGTCATGTTTCTTTGTATTCTCAGTTTATCTTCCACTCTGTGTTTGTTTTCTATGTATTAGGTAGAGCTGCCACATCTCCTGGTCTTGGTAGAGTAGCCTCATGGAGCACATGTGCTGTAGGGCGCAGTGGAGCAGCATTCCCAGTTACATGAGCTGACTGTGCATCCCCCCATGTGGGCTGCATGCACCTTCCTTTTGTAGTTGAGCCCTGATCACTGTTGGCACGTCAGTAGAAGGGATTTACCCCCAGATCAGTCAGCTGTATAGACTGACATTGACCACAACAGAGGATCTGCTGTGTAGGGGCCAATCCCACAGACCAGGACTCCCCTCAGTGGGACTCTGGTTCCCTTTGAGGCCATCCCTTCAGTGTGTCCATTGCAGAGGTGCTCTGAAGCTGTTCACTGAGTACACTGGCTCTGGGGCCTCCCAGGAGGTGCAGACCAAGGTCAGCTGCTGCCTGTGCCCTACCCAGGGCCCACCCGGCATGAGCTACAAAGCAATCTGTAGATGGTTGCTACTGGTGCTGTGCTTGGAGGTGCCTAGGAAATGCCAAGCTGTGAACCGAAGCTGGCTGCTGATAATGCTTGGCCTCAGGCCACTTAGCGAGAGGTATGGGGCACTCAGAGGCCAGAGGCTGCTTGTTTGGGGTTTATGAACCTTTGATAAATTCTAGGAAAGTCTTCAGCATGAGCCAAGATAGGCTGTTTATGTTGAAGAGTCACTGGAAAGGACTTGGGAGAACCTGCAAGTGTGGTTTCAGGGAATCAGTGGGGTGAGGTGAACAGTATGAGCTAGGCTGGTAGAGACTCAGATATGGCCTTTGCCTGATGGCTTTGTTGTAGGGAGGGCTCAGCAGCACTTCTGACTGGAAGAAAGCTGCCCCTTCAGCTCTGATCCCAATGCCAGGCAATTCAGTTTCTCCCTGTGTGTTCCTGGTGCATTTTGAGTTGCTGCGCCAGTGCTAAAGCTCAGTGCAAGTGAGTCTAAGTCTGTCCACACATAGGCCCTTTAAGAGGATCTCGTGGGACTCCAGGACTCCTTGGTCTCACTCAGCCACACTTCCCATCGTTTTCCCAGCCAAAAGCTATGGGGTCTTCTCTTCCCGGCACTAGAATTCTGGGCTCGGGGACCTGGTGTAGGGCTGGGACCCCTTGCTCCTCAGGTGGGACCTCTGCAGCTGAGATATTCCTCTCAATTTTTAACTGCCATGTGTGGATGTGGGGCCAGCCTTTTCCATGACTCCGCCACTCCTACCAGTCTTGATGGGGCTTCTTTATATCCTTCGTTCAGCTAGATTTCTCTTCAGCTAGATTTCTGGTAGTTCTGAATGATGGTTTTTCTGTAGTCTAGTTGTAGTTTTGATGTGGTTGTGGAAGGATGCAAGTACCGCACTTACTTATACTGCCATTTTGACTGGGAGCTCCAGTTCATTTTTTTACCCAAGTAGTATTCCATTATATATATGTACCACGTGGTCCTTATTCAGTCATTAGTCAGAGGACACTTAGGTGGTTTCTGTGTCTTGAGTGCTGTGAATAAGCTGCAGTGAACCATGGATGCCATATATCTTTGCAAATAAGTGTTTTTAAAATTTTGGGGTAGCCCTGACCACATGGCTCACTGGGTTGGGTGTTGCCCCACAAAGCGAAAGGTTACCAGTATAGTTCCTGGTTGGGCACAAGCATGGTTTGCAGGCTAGAACCCCAGTTGGGGACATGTGAGAAGCAACCGATCAATCTTTCTCTCACAGATTGATATTTCTCGTCTTTTCTTTTTCTGTCCCTTCCCCTTTCTCTAACCATAAAGAACATCTTTAAAAACATAAATAAAATAAAATTTTGGGTAGATATCCAGAAGAGGGATTGCTGGATCATATGGTAGCTTTACCCTTAATTTTTTTAGGAACTCCGTACTGGTTTTCCATAGAGGATGCATCCATTTACATTCCCACTAGCAGTGTGCGAGGGTTCTCTTTCCTCCATATCCTCTTCAACACTTGTTATTTCTCATCTTAATGTATATGGAGTTTAGTGTAAGCAATCCCCAGTTCATTGACAGCTCTAAAATTAGATCAACCATCCATGTCTACCTCAAGGGCCAGAATGGCTGCTCACATCCAGATATCACATCTGAGTCCAGCCATCAGAAAAAAGGAAAAGGTGAAGTGTAGTTTTCCTCTCTTGTTAGAGACCTCCTCAGATCACACATGTCTTTCCTGTTTCATCTTATTTCCCAGAATATACCTCACATGGCCACATACCTGCAGAGGAGGTTGGATAATGTTGCATTTATATTAGTCAACCATGTGCCTGATTTAAAATTAGGGATGATAATATTAGGAAGATGGGTAGGGGCAAATAATGGAAGATAAATAATAGATTCTCCCACATTTGGGACATTACTATACCCATTTTTCAAGGAAGAGAACACAGGCTTAGAAAGGTTAAATGACTTGTTCAAGGTAAAGAATTAGAGGAGCCCAGGTCTGTGTGAACAAGCCATGTCTCAGGAAACTAAGATTCTTCCTGTCTTGGAAGTCATTCTCTCTCTTAAGGGAGACCTTTTCTGGTCCATTATGGTTGTTATTTTTAAACTTTATTCTCCTTTGGAAACTTCATTTTCTTCCTTTTTAAACATTTTAATATCACTTTAGTTTTAACTGCCTGTAATACGCCCGGGTTATCTGGATTGAAATATATCATTTTGATGTTACTTAGACACTAAGGCATAGTACAATGGCCAATTACTAAAGGGCACTGTGAAGAAGACCGCAGTAGAAAGGACACAGGCTGATGGTACTCAGGTTACAATCATGGTGCCTTGGGGCCACAGTGCCAGCTGTGTCAAAAACACAGTCATATACTCAGTAAGTCACCTTGCCAAATTTCCGGTGCTGACTATTCTCTGTTTAGAAGAAATTCACTAAATAATTGGGTAATAAGATGATATAATATTATTAATTGTGATAAGAACATTTCGGATTTGATGTCTCCCTACTCTTGCCCCAAATCATAGAAATTCAGATTGCTCTATTAGATTCTTAGATTTTGTGTTTTCAGCATACGCCAAGCATCTGAAGATTTTTACAGAGGAGACTAACAACCAGTTATCTCCTCTGGTTTTTGTGTAGCTCTTGAAAGTAGAATATTAAAGGAAATGACCTCCTAGTGAGTTCAAAAGTTTACTACATTTTCTTCCCGTTTGGGTTCATTTTTACTTTCACTGAGATGATGTTCCCATTTATATACTAATTTCTGGCAAAAGCTTAGCATTTACCATTAAAAATGCTCTATGGAGTTATTTCTACATAAACAGCAATTGAGAACCACTAAAAATCTGTAGCTCGGAATGACAGTCTCTTTGCAGGAGCAGCAGTCTGATAGATCATAGCTGTTGTTGCCGGAAATGCCAGCAGTATAACCTTGTGCACATACATTTTGCACATACGTGTACTTGGTTATCAGTGCAATTTAGACAAGTGATACTAGGCTAATTCTGAAAGGAGAATCCAATTTATCTTGTAGCATTTCATCTTAATGTTTCCAAAGTGAGCAATTTGAAGGCATATATGCCTTCTTACCTATGTTTAAAGCCTAGGGATTGAGCACTGAGCCAGGCCCAGGGACCTGTATGTATAAATGAAATAAAGGAAACATTTCCTATCTAGTGTAAGGTGATGTGAACTAAATACTTACATAAGATCGCTTGCTAAAAATACTTTCTAATATGTAACTGACTAAAATTAAGATTTAATAATATATATGTTATAGTCATCCAAAATCTTAATATTGAAATAAAGGAAAATGTTAAAAAGGTACTTATTTATATCAAATATGTGTAAGTCCTACCATGACTATTGATATTATGCAAATATCTTATGTTTATAAAAGCATTTTTTTATAAATACTGTCATCAACCAGAATCACACTCTTTTGTACATGGCTGGCATGTATGTTTAATTGGAGGTTGCCTGCATTTTGAAATTCTGAGGGCCATTGTAACCAAAGAACTGTTTCATTCTGATTAAGCTGCATTGTATTTTATTCTTGCTCAAGGAGTATCCTGCCCTCAGTCCTGTTTCCTTTCACCTCTTGGTCAAAGAACTGCATCATTTCATAGTGAGAAGAGTACATTAAAAAAGCACAATAATAATAATAATAAATGTTAATCAAAAAACTGCATGTGTCTTTCTGATTGTGCCAGTGTTGTGGTATTCAATTATGCAATTTTCATTGGCATATTAATCATCTTTTCAACAAACAAGCCGGCGTTAATTAAAGCAAACCATGGATAAAGACATGCTGCCGGATCATCACTCCGTTTTATCACAGTGCACAGGCTGGCCGTTAAGTACATTCCAGACCGTGAGAAGAATTTAAATGTTGGCTTCATCTTTTTTGTTGTTGTTGTTGTTGGAGTTTGAATACAACTCATCTAACAATAATAACAACAAACTTCAAACTTCACAAGAGAAAGATGAATTTGTTTGTAATTAATGGCGAAGGAAGAAAGATAGAAGAGCTGTATGGTTCATGTGTGGAATTAGACTATTTATAACCAAATCATTTTTGAAGATTTTTTAATTTTTTTTCCCTTAACTCTAAGTGCCAGAAAGGACAGGGCTGAGTAGTGAATTTGTTTCCTTATATTTACCCTGCAAAAAATGTTTTTTGGTAGTGAGTCAGTGGTTGTAGTTTATATGCAAAACTCGGTGCTTTCTGTAAAAAGAATGTGTCGTGATGGGTAGTATTTAAACATATTGAACTTAAATCTTTGAATTTGAATTAAAATATTTGTTGGAGATATAACACAAGCCATCACACTTTCTGTATTCCAACCTCAACTTCAATGCCCTTTGACTCCTGTTATTGAAGAACTCATTTTCAACAGTCCTTTATAAACTATCATAGGAGCTCTGGTCTTTCAAAGCCTACATATACCAACAGTAAGCATTATGGAAGAGATAAATCAATTTAATAAACTATGTGGAAACAAAGAAAACCAAATATGTTTACTATTTTACATATGTTACTGTGTACTTGTAAGCTCCACATTAGACAGTAATTATAATTAATCTTAAAACATGAGTCTCCACAAATGTATCTGTTGTTTGTACTTTTGAAAAAGATATAAAATTTCTAGATGCTAATTAGCTATATGCCAATTACACATGTGTTTCTCCTACTTTAAGATTTTGACACTTTGTATTGAAATTCCACTAGTGGTTTTTGCTGCCAAAATCTC
>VMDR010034961.1:0-10914 GCA_007922815.1 Macrotus californicus | reverse complement strand
AGATAGACACTTTGTTGTTTCCAAAATTTCAGTTTTGGACTGTTAAGGACTAGACTGCTAAGAAAGTACTTGTACATGTGTCTTGATGCAAATATGCAAGAGCTCTCCTCTGGGGAAGTACCCAGGAGTAGAGCTGCTGGACCATCAGATGTGCCTGTATTCGGTTTCAGTAGATCATGCCCACTTGCTTTCCCCTAGTGGTTGTGCCAGTCGCTACTCCCAGCAGCACGGTATGGAAGTTTCCATTTCTTTCATTTCCTCACCTCACACATGGTGTTTTCAGACGTTTTGAATTTTCTTAACTGGTTTGGAGTACCATGGTACCTCATTTTGGTTTTGACTTTTATTTGTCTGATTAAGTATGAGGTTGAACACATTAGCATATATTAATTGGTCATTTGGGTTTCTTCTTTCATGATGTTCCTGCTAAAGTCTCTCCCCCTCCTTCTTTTCTGTTTATCGGTAGTTTGTTTTATTTTTTTATAGGTGGGAGTTTGTACGAATATAAAAAGCATTCTGTTGCTAACAGCTTCTCCCACCTTGTGCCTGTTTTGCTCCCGTTCCAATACGATCAAAGTTAGCATTCTTTTCCTTCATGCGGTGCGTGTATGATGCATGCACATACAACACACACCACATTTTCACTTTCAAATCTTTCATGATAAACTGGATCCATTTGTTAGGTATAACAATTTCTTTGGTAGAGTCTACGGTTTTCTATACATAAGATCATGTCATCTGCAAACAGATCATTTTACTTATTCCTTTCTGGTTTGGATGCCTTTTATTTATTTTTCTTGTCTGATTGCTCTCACTAGTACTTTCAGTGTTATTTTGAATGAAAGGGCAAGAGTGGGGATCTTTGCCTTGTACTGGGTCTTGGAGGAAAAACTTATTTTTCCCCTATTGATTATGATGTTAGCAGTGAGCTTTTCCTGAATGGCCTGTAATAGGTTGAGAAAATTTCCTTTTACACCTATTTTCATAAGAGTTTTTTTTTTTAATCATGGATGCACGTTGAATTTTATCAAATGCTTTTTCTCTTTCTATTTAGATGATCATATGGCTTTTACCTTTCATCCTGTTAATGTGGTATATGTCACACTGATTGACTTGCATATGTTAAACCCTGCATCCCAGGAATAAATCCCACTTAGTCATGGTGTAAGAGTTGTTTCTATATTTTAAATAGCAGTCTTTTATCAAGTATGTATTATGCAAACCTTTTCTCTGAGTCTGGGACTTGTCTTCTCATTTTCTTGGTTGCTTAGCATATTAATCATAGTTATTTTAAATTCCCAGTCTGATGATAACTCCAACATTCCTGCTGTATCTAAGTCTGGTTCTGATGCTTGCCTTGTCTCTTTAAACTGTGTTTTTTGCCTTTTAGTAATGCTTTGTAATTTTTTTTGTTGAAAGCTGGACATGATATGCCAGGTGTGGAGGAAGGGGAAGCATTCCATAGTGAGTGGTATGGTTAGGTCTTGGTTTTTCTGTCAGCTCATGCCCCTGGGCTATGACTTTTAAAAGTGCTTCTCATGTTTCTCCTCCCCTCCTCCAAACACACACATGTACTCACAAACACACACGTGCACACACACACACACACACACACACACACACACACAGGTGAGACAGGAAGACTAGAAGAGGCTGCAGTTGTCTATTTCCCTTCCTCCACACCAAAGGCTAGAGGGGACTGAAGCTGGTTAGTTAGTTCCCTTCTCCCAGATCTGTTAGGCTCTGGCAAAATCATTTATTTTGTTAAGAAGAACAGAGTGCTCTAGGCTTGCTTCAAAATGACTATTTTGCCCTTACCCCTGATGGAAGCAAGAGAGGATTTTTCCAATTATCTTTGCGAGAACCTGGTAGGGCTTCTGGAAGAAATACTTCACGAAAGTGTAAGAGCCCCGCTAAGTCTGCCCTCCTGGAATTTTTAATTCTCAAACTTGTCCGTGCTGAGTTTCCAGCAACTCATCAGCTACAGCCTAGACTTTGCTGCTCTGGTACTGGCACCCACAGAGGTTTTCTGCTCCAGTAAGTCATGATTCTCTGTACCTACCTGTCTGCCTCTCAAAATTTGGGCATGGTGATCTTGAGCCTCTGATGGATTTAGGAAAAATTGTTGATTTTCAGTTTGTTCAGCCTTTTTCTTGTGTGGAGGGGAGGGATGACCTCCAAGTTCCTTATATGATGGAGTGGAAACAGAAAGTTTTGAAAGTCTTTTTTCTTAAAAGACCACTCTTCCAGGTTTACTATGCTATAAAATGTTATCTCAGAACAATTCTACTTCACTCATTTTACAGAGGTCTAAAAAAATTTTAAAAACAAAACAAAACTTAGTCATATAGTTAGTAGCAGAACTGGTGTTAGAACTGAGAATTTACACTTGTTGATAGCTGTTTATCCTAGATTAAGTGAGCAGAGTAGTAAAGCAGATTTTTCTCAAATAAAAATCCAGGGAAGAATGGACCAATAAGCATATGATTAAATAGGAAACAGAGGTGAGTTATTAAAAAAAAGTTTGAAACACAGCGAGGGAAAACTTAAAAATACCTTTTTTCAGGGCATAGTGTGTTGAAGAATCTTTGTATTTTTATAGATCTTGAAACTAACATAAAGTAATGGTTATTGAGTATTTATGTAATTAGCTCAACATTCTCAAAACTGTGCCCCATGCAACCTAAGTTCCAAAAAAAAAGAGATTTTTTTCCTGATCAGGTAAATGTGGAAATTGCTATATATGCTATCTCCCTCTTATTGATCCACTAAAAACATTCTTGAATTAGAAACTTTGAGAAGTTGCAGTGTGATTAGTTTTATCCCATGGTTTCCTACATTCAATTTGGTCCACACATCTCACTTACCATTCTCCAGAACTTGACACTTTGGGGAAAGCAAATCCTTAAAGCTAACATATCTAACAAATTGGGCAAGCTAGGTTTAGGGTGGTTATTTTCAGATAAAGAAATGGAGGCTTAGAGGATTTACATAACTTGCCAATCACAGCACTGTGAGTGATAAAACTGGGATTTAAAGTTAGGTTGGTGTTTCTAAGGCTCCAACTCTTTCTACCCAAAACTGCTTTGCTAAAAATATAGTTTTTGCTGAAAGAAAGGGAGAAAGAATTAGTGATCAGAGAATCTTTACTTACTTCCTATTATATGCAAATACCTCCAAATAACACCAGTAATGGACAAAAGGGTAAGGCTTCCCCACTGTTCCTGCTGGCATGATTGTCCAGTGTAACAATATTAACATACATACACATTAAATGCTCAGACAAAGGACTCCTTTACCAACAGATTTTTTTTATGACCTCTGCCTTCTCTGTTATATTTTCAGTGACAGATATGGTAGAGAGAGGCCTGCAGGTTCTCACTATGGGGAGGGTTCAAGCACGAATGAGACACTGACCTCGTTCTTAGAAAAATAATGGCATATATTTTGTAAGTGGGCAAACATTTTCCTAGAGGCCTGGCTTAAGTCCTGGCACACATGCTTTCTTCATCGCCTAACTGTGCGTTTTTATAGTTATTTGTCTTGATGTTGAATAAAAAGTGACATTACCATGGAAACTGCTTTGTTGCATCAGGCTTTGTTTGAGATAAAGCAAAGGAACACATGCTTCTCACAGTGCCTTGTCAACCTCTTTATTTTCGTGGACAAAATGAAAACCAGAGCTATATCCTTGGTATTTTCCAGTGTTTTTAAAGCAACAGAAAATGCTAAATTGAAGAGCTCACTAGGTCACTGGATTCACAGAATTCAAAAGGTCTGTTTTTTTAAAGCATTTCCTGGTATCTTCAGGGGCCACACCTACCATAAATTGTTTATATATAATAGTCAGTTTTAGGAAACAAGGCCAAGTGATCACTTAATCTCATGCGTCTATTAACTGTGAACCTTCTTGGATGCCCATGCTGTGTTTAATAACCAACCCGGGAGGTTTTGATATTGTTAGCTAATGGACTTTTAAAGTGCGGGGCCCTTTAAGGCTATGTCCCAGCTTTATGGTCAAAGAGAGCCTGCGTTTGTGCCTGGCCGAGGTGCCCGATTTTGGCTGGGTTCATAGCAAGAGCTGATATTTCTCAGACACCTCACAGAGACAGGAAATATATTTTTTTGGTTTGTTTTACAAGTTGCTGCGTAAACTGTGAATTGCTATAAACAGAAGAGATCATTTTACTGGACATGTTCCTCCAATTGTTCTCACTGCTGGGCCTGATCACAAGTCCCCTGATACCGCTTCAGATTTCTAGAGAGAAGGAAAATAATGTCCCATCAATTGAAAACAGTGTGAGGATGTGGACTTTAAAATATGTCCTCTAAGAGTTCAAGGGGAGTGAAATTTATGGGCCACTGTTCATTTTAAACTGCCATTTAACTCTGCGGAGAAGAAAATCTGAGGCTCTTGTAAAAGGGAGGGGGTGAAGAGAGGACTTTTGAAATCATAATTAGAACATTTGCGTTAAAATGGCAGTTTTCCCGCAGGGTGCTTCCTTTGAAGGGAGGTGCACCTATGCTGATGGAATGGCCACTGCATAAAAAATATTTGCGGCTCCTCTTAGGAGGTAATTGTCTTCAGATCTAGCTTCTGAATAACTGAGCTCTTGTTACTTCGTAATTATCCTGAATATTTGACCACAACTAGCATCATACAACCTGCTGATTCACTTCACTTGCCATCCCTTACTCTGAGTGATTCGGGGTTATTTAAGAAAATCACACCTGTCTTCAGAGAATGAATTTTTCCTACCATTGAGACTACTCAAAAGAATCCGATCTGATGTCTATCATAAAACAAAGTTCTGATATAGCTTAAGTAATTGTAACTCAATGAGGCTATGTGTATAGATACCAAAATCAAAGACCTTAAACAGGACAATACACATTTGAATGTGAAGATTTGGGGGGTTTGTTAAAAACAAAGTAAATCACATGTCTGATAGTCGTACTTTGTGGACTGAAACCCAAAGCACAGAAACCCTTCCCTCAGGGCACTTTGCATATCTTCAGCCAAGAATAAATATTTTTGATCATTCATTATTTAATGAGGGACTGGTATAGGCTCTGGGGAACAAAACAGACACAGTCTCCGACTTCATGAAACTTAATTAAGTAGAGACACAAAAAATGATATATACATATATATCTATACACACACACACATATATTTATTTATTTGAGGGGGACCCCAAAATACCCAGAATCATCTTCTGCAGGGCAGGCCTCTTGTAGTACAGGCTTCCCCCACCGGGTGAGTGTTCTAGGAACCCATCTGTGTCAGTGTACCTGATGGCCTTGTCGTGAGAGGCTGTGTTTGGCTTCAGTGAATTTTTTTAAGACTTTCAACACGTTTGCCCATTTCATGGGGTGACTTACGAGCACACCTGCCCGCACTGCGCTGAGTGCTCAGCAGTTTCGGACACACACTCAAAAAACAGAATGACTACTGTGCCCCACCCTCCCTCTTCACCTGATCTCACTTTGATCAACATTTTTTTTGTTTCCCCAGATGAAAAAAAGCCCTCAAAGGGAAACGTTTTGAAGATGTGGAAGAGGTGAAACAAAAAACAGAAGAAGTACTTAAAGGCATCAAAATTGACAAGTTCAAAAACTGTTCTGAGCCGTGGGAAAAACATCTCAATAGGTGCATTGCATCGAACGGGGAGTGCTTCGAAGGTGACTGAAGTTGAAACATGTAAGAATAATTACATGATTTTTTATAAATTCTGTTTTTTTGGTTCCCCCCAGTGTGTGTGTGTGTGTGTGTGTACATATCTGTATAATGTTTTAGGGCAAATAATTGCATATATGGCCAAAATATAGCATGTAATGTCTTGGTGCAGCAAGTACTGTGGAGAAAAATTAAGCTCACGGAAGAAGAGTGGCGGGTTAGAGCTATTCTTTGGATAAGGTGCTCAGGAAAGACCAGTCTGATAAGGTGAGCTTTGAACCGAGATGTGAAGTGACGGAGCTAGATTTGTGGATATTTTGAGGAGTGGCAGGGGTGGGGTGTTGAGAACATTCTCCAGAGGGAACAGCAGTTGCAAAGGGGCATGCTTGCTTGACAAAGTAAACTGTTAGAGCAAACATTCTGCCTCAAGAGACAATTAAAAACAATTTAAGAACTAAGTACAAATGTACAGAGGAGAGGAAAACTGGTTTTTACTGGGCTGAAATCTCTCTTGATCAAAGCTCAGGATAAAATTGACTTTTTTCTCTTTGTCTTCTGTCCTCCATCCTACCCAAGAGCATTTGGAATTTTTTTCTTTTGTTTTGTTTTGTTTTAACGTCTGGTCTCAAATTGTTTAACTGGAATAAATCCAACCCTGTCATTCTAGACACACATCCATGCAATTATGTTGTGATGTTTTGGCTCAGTTGCCGCGTTGTTCTACTTCTGTTGGTGCGTTAGACTCAAAGTACATTACCAAGGAAGAGGCAGGCTTGATGGGGCAGGGAAAGATATTTTTTAAAAAGATTTTATTTATTTATTTTTAAAGAGGGGAAGGAAGGGAGAAAGAGAGGGAGAGAAACATCAATATGTGGTTGCCTCTCACGCATCCCCTACAGGAGTCCTGGCCTGCAACCCAGGCCTGTGCCCTGACTGGGAATGGAACAGGCAACCCATTGGTTCACAGGCCACCACTCAATCCACTGAGCCACACCAACAAGGGCATAAAGTTTTTTTTAACATGGAAAGGGTTAACATGATTTGAAAGATTTTAATATTTTAAATTTAATTATAACTGGGAATAAGAAAGTAAAAAAAGAACAGGTATGACATTTGCTTTCATAGAGCTGAGTTCAGAGAGAGAGAGAGAAACATCAATGGAATAGTCATGCAAATAAATGTAAAATTGTGACTGTGATTGATAAATGCCGTATAGGAGAGGTACCATGAGAACTTATATACAAGGAGTTTGACCTAGTCATGGAAGACTAAGGAGACTTCCTTTAAATAGTGATGTTTCAACTAAGATTTGAAGAATAAGTAGGCATTGAGTAGGGTATTTGTCTTCCCACATTGAAGCTAAAAGTAAATTAGTGGGCAAAATTGCTGACTTTTCAACATTAAGAAAATCTTGTTCCATATATGGCCTAACTCACTTCGCTGCTTTTCTCCCATCACGGAGATGACCTGCCCTGGCTGTGAAGCAGTAGCTGAAGATGACTCTAGCTCTGAAAACACAGAGCAGGTGAAGCTGAGAGCCCCCACGACCCTGGACTCTGACAGAGAGAGCTCAGGAAACGCAGGCATTGCTACTGGCTACAGCGACCTTAGAGATGATCTGATCCAACTCTAGTAGAACAGGGAGGGAGACTAAAGAGCTGTCACCCTGGTATAGAGAACTAGCATGGTGGCAGCCAAACACTAGGAAAAAAGCTTTCTATCAGCTTCTCACGCTTGCAGCGGGGGGAACTGTCTGGGTGGAATGATGAGTGGTTTGATCACGAAAATATTGTTCTAGTTTGCTTTATTGCGATGTGAGGGTTTTCTGGTCAATGTAACTCTTTGTCACTATTTGTTGCTCTGGTTTTGCTTGAACGGCCTGAAGACCACTAAATGTGCTTATAGCACACGTTACATCGTTATAAATCAATACTTCATTGGGTTTTAAAAATTATTCAGTAATACATGCTTGTAATAACCTGTTATTGTAAATTGTTTCACAACAAAGAAAATATGATCATGTTTCGCAATTCTTTTTGAAACTGATATTCCTCAATGTCAAACCAAGACGAAAACAGTTAAAGAAAATAAAAGCGACCTGCCTCTTGTCACAGCCTGGAGAGGGTGGGCCAGCATTTGATCCCACGTCTGCTTGACTGAGAAGGCCAGTCCTTTTGTTAAATGCACTTTTTATTTTGGAATGATTTTAGACTTTCAGAAAAGTTGCAAAGATTGGACAGTGAATTTTCATATACCCTTTACCCAGTTTCCCTCATCACTAATGTCTTACTCAAGCTCTTTTAAAATTAATAAATAAAATTGTTTCTAACTCAGATGTTAGACAAACAGATGGCCCACAAAGGAAAATTGTTTCTAAGAGAAAACATCTGAAAAGTTTGTAGCGTAAACTTCGGACCACACAGGCTAGTCAAAACTAATAATTGCTTTTTAGGAGAGGATTCATGGTGATGGGCAAAAAATGATGAATGAGAGGAAAGAATTAAATGAGAAATTCAGGTAATAATCTAGATGTTTCTATCTGGTATCTGGGACTTTTAGTCCTCTCAATTCTTGAAGTGTATGTCCGGAGTTTCAGTTGTAGAGCTGGGCGGTATCTGTATCTTTTTGTTAAGAGGAGAACACGCTGATATTTCTCAACCTATTACAACTTGTCTTTAGCTTTGGCTTGGGGTAAGTCAGTAATGTACTTAATTGATGTACTCCATAGTGGAGATGTTTTTGCTTACCACACAAGGCACCCTGTGTATATGCTACATACATCTTGCATTTTGTACCCATGTTGTAACTTCTGAATGTGTGGAGCTAGGACTCTAAATGCAAGAATGAAGAGGACCATGGCCAGCAAAGGCTAAAAGAATTGGAAAAAACGATACGTGAATGTAATCACTCTGTCTTTTGTATGTAGCCCTTGTTCTCTCTTCACCTCAAGCCAGTTTGCTTGCTGCTGTATACCACCCTGAAAAGTAGACTAGCTTTACATCGCTTGCTGCCTGGACTTGACCCCTGAGGAGATATCAGAATAGTCTAATAGTTGGCAAGTTATGATGGGAGCTGAGGTTGCTGAAGCAGAATTGTCCAGACTAGTTGCTTGGTGATCGAGGTTGGCTGGATGGTGTAAGATTAACTCAGTCGGTTTGGCTGTGGCTGAAGGCAGTGGTTAAAGAATGTCTTTCAGAGGGACCCGATAAAGGGGCTGGAGTTCAGTTGTAACTCGGTTCCTCACAGTCTCCATCTTCTCAACGAATGTGAGAGCCTATTGTAATTGGGGCACTTACAGAGTTTTGAAAAAGTTAAGATAGAAAGATTATTAGCAACCTGCCCTGGGGCATTAAGGGTCCTTGAGCAGCAACGCTAGTAGCTGTAAATATAACACAGAGCTGGGCTGTCTGTCCTCGGATATTTTAGTGAGATACCTCGTCCCCTTGCCTCTTCCCTCACACTGGGGGATCTCGCTTGCAATAAATAAGCTTATAACGTCCAGGGAGGGGTTTTGACTCTACAACTGTATGACTTTGTCTTTCTTCATCATAAATATTTATATTTTAAAACGCATTCCAAACCTCATAACAAAACATTTGAAACAGCCAGGCCCTAAAAGAAATCTGTGTGAAGATAATGGAAACCAGGCCATCAGCCTAAAAACAGAATTCCATGGGCTCTGTCTAGCTCATCTCTCCTTGTAGCCTGGGTTCCGGTGTATCTTCCTCACCACGCACGTGCGGCTGAGATGGGAGAGGGAGGAGACTCAGTACTTGTGAGGGGAACCTTCTATCTAAAGATCTGCTGCTACTGCAGCAGGGACGGAGTGTGTGGGAATCTATTTGTTCATTCAGTAAAAATATCCAACGCTCTGAAAAGGTCGATTATGTTGGTTAGAGGGAATATACATCGGTGGCCATGACTACAGACTTAAGGACCGAATAAATTAAAAAGTTCTCATTGATCCCAAGAGGAGCCCAGATGGGGAGAAGCGTTTGGATAGATTAGTGAATATTCATCATCTCTGTGGGGGAAACACCTTGAAAAACCATGCTGTGCAGATGTTACAGGTACACTGGCATTGAGTTAAGGTATAGGGAACTTGTTAGGACCCCAGGAGATGGAGATAATAGTTTTGGTAACAAAATTCAGGAATGGTCTTTGAGGACATAGTAGAATTTCTGTATTTGAATGGTTTCTACTTTGAATGATTACACAAGGTCATTTTCAAAGATGTGCTAGTAGATATATTCAAGGGGTTGTATCCACTTGTACTGTGCTAGAGGACCTAATGTCAATTCCAAAATATTGTATCTGAAGAATTTTAAATTTATTTAAAAAGAAAGAGCATGAGCCTGATTACCTCCACTTACCGCAGGTAAGTGTGTGTGTTGTTCTACAAGCTTTTGTTGAGAACAGATTGTGTGCCAGCCTTTGAACAGGCACTTCTTAGCGAAGGTGCTTATTGTGTGTACGTGTTGTGGCTCAGAAGGTGGAAATTTTGAGCATTAGGGGAGAAGCTTTCCTGGAGGAGAGTTTCTGGGGCGTGGGCTCTGGGTGGGAAAAGCGGGGAAGCTGTGAGGAGAGACGCGGGACCACCCAGCAGTGTCTGACAAATGTTCTGTGGCCCTTTGGGGTTGTTTCCACCACTTGCTTATTTGAAATGTCCCTTTTGAGTTTTAAGGAGGAGTGAAACACAGAGTTCTATGAGGGCCTGGCCTTTTAAACAACTTTTGTTGTGGGGTTTGGAGTGTGTTTTAAAGTATAAATATTTATGGTGAAATACAGCATTTTCCTATGACCTTTATCTGCTAGAAAAGTTTTTTTTTAATTTTTGTGTGAAATGCAGACCTTATATTATAGCTCAGAAAAAGTGAACTGTGTAGTTTTCTCTAGCAAAAATGTCCTTTGTCCCATCCCCCCACCCCTTAGTTCCTCAGTATCTACATCTGCATTTTCTAAGGTTTCCTTTTCTATGCATCTTTTATTTACAAATTGTGCGTCTGATTTATCTCTGTGTATTCAGTGTGTCCAATGCTTGGACAAATTTGGTCATGACTTTAAGCCCACATGGAAACTATTTGAGTGTTTAAATATCCAGTGTCTTTTCTGTGGTTTCTAATGTGTCTTTCCCAAGTTTCTAATAATAACTTTCTCTGATCTTTCTGGTGGCAGCCAGGAGCCGCTGGAGTGATTCCATTGCTCTTTGTAAATGTAATTTACTGAGTTTTCCT
>VMDR010034960.1:0-10913 GCA_007922815.1 Macrotus californicus | reverse complement strand
CTTAAGGTGAATGTTCTGGGTTATCAGAAGAATCTGTTCCATACAGTCTTTCAAGGACCCAGGCCAGTGAAGGCCTTCCAATTCTATATGAGTTTTCCAAATTAGCTTTATCTTAGGTATTTCAGCCAAACTCTTATCAAATGGCAAGACTTTCATTAGCCTGGTAAGAAAGTGAAGAAAGAGAATGAAGGAGACATGATCTGATCTTCATTCACTGTCCTAGAAGGAACATACATACAAAGGAGAGCAAAAGTAGGTTTATAGTTGTAATACAAACAAATAACACAATAATTAATAAATAATAATACAAGAATAAACTGCATTTTCTGTACCCACAGCTGTAAATCTACTTTTGCCCACCCCTGTACAAGCCTATTCTCATATTCCATTGTACAAAGTCAAGGTGATGGCCACATTTTGCTGCAAGGGAAACTTGGAAATGGTGGGCAGCATGCCCCATGTGCAACTCTGTTTACTGTTGAAAAGGGCCTGAAAGATCCTGGTGGATGTTGAGACATTTCCACCATTGGAGACTTAGGTAATTTGTTCCAGTAACTACAAAACCCAGTTCACTGAATGAAGTTGAATTTGTGTAGTGCAAACAGAAAACCTTTTATTTTCTCAGCATTTTCTTTACCTCTCTCTAGTCTTTCTTATTTTCCATTCTCCCACTGGCACGGCGCTTTCCATCTGACAGAGCCCTCAAGTCACACAGTCACAACTCTCAGGCACTAGCAAATGCTGTTTTTACAATGGTGTTTAAGAGACAAGGCCAGTCTAATAGAAAACCAAGCTGCCAAGGCCATAGTACATCTAAGGCTCTTTGAACTTCCTCCTTCTCTTTCTCCTTGATCACATACAACAAAGTTTTGGCCATCTTACCAGTCTCAAAAAAAACAACAACTTTCTTTTATTAACCAAGTATACTTTTATTTTGTGTTTCATTTTATTAATTTCTGCTTTTGTCTTTTATTCTTATCTTTCTGTGTTATCTTCATTGTTGGGAGATCCTTCTCTAACTAATTCTCTAATCCTGCTTTCTTATGTTCCCTCTGTCCCCTCTTACTCAAAGTCATAGTGGCCTAACAATAGACTCCCTACATCTATTCATGATGTTTAATTTTTCTTTTCTTACTTTAATTGTCTCCATCCTGTTGTGTTACTTTCTGGAAGAATTTCTCATCCTAATCTGGTTGGCTAATTTATCGTTCAATTGCATTTGTTACATTAGTCCGCTGATCTTTTTTTTTTTCAATCACAACATTATTTATTTATTTATTTTTGTGGTTTTCTTTCTCAAAAAATTATTTTATTGTTGTTCAAGTACAGTTGTCTGCGTTTCCCCCCCACCATTCCCCTCAACCCCAGCCATCCCCACCTCCCTCCCCTGCTTCCACCCCCACTTAGTTTTGTCCATGTGTTCTTTATAGTTGTTCTTGAAAACTCTTCCCCCTTCCTCCCATTATCCCTTCCCACTTCCTGATCTGTGAAACTTCAACTTGAATGAACAGCCTTGTCATTTTCATGCTGTTTTTATTCTTTCAAGATCTTCTTTCATCTCTTTAAAGGTTCAACATATCAAATTTCTTATAAGCTTCAGCCTGATACACAGTTAATCGGATTTCAATGGGTCAAAGTCTTTCCCTTAGTTGGGATTATTGTCTCTTAATTTGCACAGCAATATAGAAATCCTCTTTCTTCTTTGTATCAGAGAAATCCTGTAGCATTCATTTGTAGGTTCCTCAGGAGAGGGTAGGGAGTCCTGTTGTCTCATCTTCTTTTCTATGAGAGTAGAGAAGTTCTCTGATGTGCTGCCGGGTATGCCATCTTGCCACCTTGCCTTCTGCCCTTTCATCCTAAGTCCGTTTAACTGTACACTTTCCTACTTTTGCACTCAAGTCTCCATACCATTCAGATGGTTTCCTTACAGCTGCCTGGTCATGGTGGGAAGCAAGCATTTGAGCAGTCAACTCATTGGTTTCCTGAGCCTCTCCTGCCTTCCTATCCATCACCTCTAATCATGGCATGCATTTAATGCTGTTCATAGTTTCATGTGGTGTGGGTTGAAGTTTTCTATTTCGAAACAATTCATGTCTAGTTTATACTGAAGGATTTCTCATAGTTTTTAGAGACAATGGATCCTTTCTTGTTTTCCATCCTTGTTTATTTTTTTAAATAATCTCAATCATTTTTTAAAATGTAGGGTATAAGAAGCTCTATCATAGTGTGGACCTCTCTTTTGGTGGTTTTTTAAAGGAAAGGAACTTTAACAAGTAAAAGAACCAAGGGACAAAAAAACTTGGGAAGTAGTTCCTTTGACCTTATTTAGATTTAAGTATTTTGACCTTTCAGACATAGTTGTTGTTCATATCAAAAAAAAAAAAGGAGAAGAAGAAGAAGAATTAAGAGTGGCCAAAGAAGATTGAAGTTTTTGTATCTCAAGTAATTAGCAAGTTTTTGACGAGAATATTCAGGAGCAATGAAGTTTCTGCTGGCAGAGAAGAGTCGGTGAGCTGGTCAGCACCTCTCCATCTCCCACGTCTGAGCTGACAGCCAATCATTATATATTTATTCTTCAAATATCCACAGCTCTTCCCATGGTCATATCAGGATATCACATGATGGAACCCTGCTATATTGTACAAATA
Source organism: Macrotus californicus (assembly GCA_007922815.1). Classification (NCBI taxonomy): domain Eukaryota; kingdom Metazoa; phylum Chordata; class Mammalia; order Chiroptera; family Phyllostomidae; genus Macrotus; species Macrotus californicus. Next base: position 8,265 of record VMDR010034960.1, on the reverse strand, counting down.
GCTTTTAAGGGTGGTTTTGTTATCTCCATCCCCGTCAGCTAGAGAAGTAAACAGCATGAATTGCATCCATCACTTCTGTTCTAAAATGCTGTTGTTGAGCCAAACCCAACTACAGGGGAGGCTGGAAGACATAGCCTAAATGTGTACTCCAGATAAGAGAACATGGACTCTATGAACACTGAGCAAAAATTATGTAATAAGGTTGTTCTCAAGGAAAATCTGAAGTTCATTACACAACAGTGTCATGCACAAGAAAATAAAATATGTGTAAATTTAGATGATTGGGTCTAGGAGGAACCTTATTACCTAGACTGAATGCTTGAAAACTGGCTCTCCATTTAAGCCTACTTCAACGTCTCCAAGGAAACACTCTCCTGAAGTCATCAGGCCCCCAGGCAAGTACAAGACAATGACACATTAGACTTGAGAGTCTAGTTTTTTGTGGTTCCCATAACAAAGTACCACAAACTGGATGCCTTAAAACAACAAAATTTGTACTAAAAAAATTATTCTCTCAGTTCTGAAGCAAGAATTCCAAAGAAAGGTGTTGTAAAGGGTAGGTTCTTTCTGAAGACTTCAGAGGCAGACCCTTCTTTGCTTGCTCTAGCTCTCGTAGCCCTGGCATTGTCTGGCTTGTGGCTGCATCACTCCATCCCCCACTGCCACCTTCAGATGACTGTCTTCCCTGTGTCTGTGTCTCCATATGGTATTTCCCCTATGTGTGTGTGTTTAAATTTCCTTCTTATAAGGACATCAGTCATATTGGTCTAGGATTCACCTTAATAAACTCATCTTTCTTATATCTATAATGATCTTATTTACAAATTAAATCATATTCATCAGTACTAGAGTTTAAACTTCAAAATACCTTTTTGGGGGGATATAGTTCAACCCCTAACAAAGCACCAACAAAAAGAACTCTACTTTACCATGCAGAACCTTTGGGAATGTATCTAAAGCCTTTTTAGCTTGAGTAGATACCAATGAGTGATCTAGAATCCATTAGCTAAATGGAAAATAAAGCTACGTCAAAGGAACTGCCTCCATCAGCCTGATAGGAACTGTTTTGTCTCCCAGTTTCCATCAGATTAACCCAATATTCTTTTAAAATGTCTCCTCATTAACCCACTACTCTGCATCATCAATAAAGATGAGTTTATAAGAGGAATGTACAAAGCACAATCTCTTTGCCCCTACAAACTTCCTTCCTTCTTTCATTATTCTTACCTAATTGCATCACTAGGAGACAGTCAATATCTTCAGCACTTGACTCAGTCACGACTAGCCAATTCTGTTTGCTGCCCCAGCAACAGCAGCCTGTCTAAATCTGCCAAGTCAAACAACAGCAGAGACCCATCCACGCCTGGGTTCAGAGTTTATGGAAGTCACGGCACCATGAGGAAGCTGAACAGAGGCCAACAGATGAATTATCATGGCTCAATATTTTACCTGCAGTGTTTAGTTTTTCCAATGGGCATCATCAGATTTACCTTCTCATCATGCCTAACTCTTCGAAGAAGAGCCCCTTCGATCTGAGATTCTTTTTTCAAGCTATGTGCTTGAAAAAGGAGCTGCCACATTATCTTTACAGACTCTGACATACTGTATGCCCATCACTTGACTGAAATGAATTGTTGAGGGAACATGGCCAGCCCGGCTTCTGCACCTTTGTGTGATGTATAATAGAGAGTCGAACCAGCTCTATCTCCAGCAGGCAGGAGCTTTTCAGAGAATTTAATTATACTACTTTACTTCTGTTTAACTTACCTTTACATTTGCTGTATTTATGTATCGAGTGATATTGCCTTCCTATATTTTGGTCATGATATTTATTTTTATTGAAAGATATATTTATTAAAGCAAGAGAATGAATTTAAGAAGACAGTGAAGTATAAGAGGCATAGTAGAGAGTGACTTAGTTTTGGAAAACATGGTACTAGAGAATGATTAATGTAATCTCTTCTTACATGTCTATTAACATTTAAAAATCTTCCTTGAGTCAGTTTTGATAGTTTGTACCTTTTTAGTAGTTTCTCCATTTTATCTAGTTCATCTAATTAGTTAGAATTCAATTGATCATAGTTTTTCCTTACAAATGTTTTGATTTCTGAGGGTTGGTAATGTGCCTGTTTCATCCCTGATTTTAGTATAATCTAACATTTGTCAATTTGTTAACTTTTTCAAAGAACAAACTTTTCTTTCATTAATTTTGTGTTTATATTCTCTATCTCAGTAATTTCTTATTTCATTTTCTATTATTTGCTTTAGGTGTAATTTCCCTTCTTTTTCAAGTGTCATAGGTGGAATGTTTGTTATTGATTTGAGATCTTTCTTTATTTTTAAAATACCAAGGTTTCCAGTTATAAATTTCATTCTAAGAACCACATTAGTAGCACTCCATACATTTTGGTATGTTGTGTCTTCATTTGCATTTATATTAAAATATTTTCTAATTTATCTTGTTATTTCTTTTCTGATCCATTGGTTAACTGTGTGCTACTTAATAAATTTCCATGTAATAATGAATTTCCCTAATATCTTTCTGTTACTGATTTCTAATAAGTTGTGTTTGGAGAATATATTTTGCATGACTTCACTCTCCTAAATGTATTTAGCTTGCTTTATGGCTTAAAATGGTCTGTCTTGAAGAATTTTCCATGCACCCTTTAAAAAGTATTTCTTTTTTGTATTTGGTTAGAATGTTCCAAATATGTTTGATAGGTGTATTTGGTTTATAATGTTCTTCTATTTCCTGTTTTTGTTTAGTTCTTTTTCTGGAGTTTTGTTCTGTTCTGTTCTGCCTATTTTTTCTAACCACCATTAAAAGTGATGTATTAAAGTTTCCAACTATGACTGTTAAATTGTCTTTCATACATTGATTTTGTCAGTTTTTGTTTCATATATTTTGGTGGCTTGACTGTACTGTGTACATATGTTTACCATGACCATGTCTTCCTTTTGGATTTGACTCTGTCACTATAAAACATTCTTCTTTACCACCAGAGACTTTTTGTTTGCTTTAATGTTTTTATCGTCTGAGACTCCAGGTTTCTTGTTGCTGTTTGCACTTTTGAGCTATTTGTATCTTTAAATAAGTGTCTCCTGTAGACAGCATATAGCTGGATCTTATTTTTTTATCTAATATAATATTGCAATCTCTTCCTTTTGATTTGATTGTTTCACTGATTCATGGTTCATGTTGTTCCTGTTATGTCTGGATTTATATTTGTCATTTTACTTTTTACTTTCTACATATCAACGTTTTTGTTTGTTCCTCTACTCATTTACTGTTTTCTTTGCAGCTAGGTGAATATTTTTAGGGCAATAAATTAATTCCTTAATGAATTTTTTACTATATTTTTGACTTACTTTCTTAGTAATTGATCTAGGCTTACCAGAATCTACTTCAGATTTATACTAAGTTCATTCCAGAAAGATCTGTGTGTATCTTCTTTCCTTTTTTTGTGTGTTTTACTATTATAGATATTATAAACCTATAGGTATTATAAACCTACTATTATAATAACTGCTATATAATTTTCTATCACCTAAAGAAGAAGGGGAAAGAAACAAGAGAAAGAACATATTTGTAGAGGTTTTAAGTAAATGAGCTAAAGACGGCCTCTATATGTATGTTGGCCTATGTTGTTTCATCCTTCACGGCAGACTGGCACAATTAGGGGAAACCCCTTCGGTAACCAACTCAAAAGTCATAGGGATAATATTAAAGTATAACTCATTAAATGTTTTTACTAAGGTAGCATTTTAAAATTCCAGTTATATTATTTTTTGAATCTCTACACCAATATAGTAATAAAGCCTAACAAGTTTAAAGGTATTATTGTAACAGAAAATAAAACTTTATACTACTCTGACCTACCATGACATGGAATTAGAATAAAATGTAGTAAGAAACTGATAAAAAGAACTCACATACTGGCAGTTTCTTTGTAAGGATATTGCAGGCACCAGCAGTTCCAATTCCTGCTTTCACAAGAAACAGCCTTGACCACGACTTGGGGGTGACACAGATAACCCAACTGCAGGCATGTGGCTGACACTGACCAGCTCCAAGATGCTGACATTGAAGATTCATATCAGGTCCAGCCAGGACACTGCCTGTATGTCCATAACCTTCCCCCTGGTTTCTTTGTTCTCTTTGTCCCTCTCCCTCCTTGTACAAACGCTGCCTGACCTGAGATGTTAAGATGGGCTTTGAGATGAGACTGCCCGATCTTTCAGGTTGACAGCACTTGAATAAAATCACTTTCCTTTATATCAGCTCCTGTCTCTCAAGTATCAGCTTTTGAAGTATAAGGCAGCCAGACCTATATTTGGCTACATTATTAGTATTTCACTGTTCTCTTAGATACTCCCTATTTGCTTAGTAATACTTTTGTTAAAAGTAAGTAAAACAAGCTTTAAAAGGTGAGTTCAAAATTAGCCAATCTAGAATACTGAGAATGTTGATAATTCTTAGTAGACCCCCCATAACTTTACAGTATGGAGTAACTATTTCATCTAGAAATATTACAGGCAACTGTTACCAGTCAGAAGCATTAGCTTTTTAAACTATATAAATGCTTCTTATCACTCTGATTAAGTGTATATTACAAATACAGATATCTGCCCTGCAGAGACAAAGTCTTATGTAAGAGCATATAACAGAATCATGATCTTGTGGGACAGCATGTCAGAGGTAGCTTATATGAAGAACGAAATATAGGAGTTAAGTGCACAGCAAGCCAGGAGTATCAGGACCAATAGTGTGTGTGAACATCTGGTAGCAGGAATGAGTCACATCATTTCTGAGGAGATGAATGAGGACCTGGGTGGCAGAAGTTTAGGGGAAAATATAGGATATGATACTGCAGAAGTGTGCCGAGAACAGAGCACCAGGACTTGCAGGCCGCCTAGAGGCTTTTTTTAAAAATATATTTTATTGATTATGCTATTACAGTTGTCCCAGTTTCCCCTCTTTTCCCTACTCTACCTGGTACTGTGATTCCCTCTTCTAATCCCCCCTTAACTCATGTCCATAGATTATGCACGTAAATTCTTTGGCTTCTCCATTTCCTATACTTTTCTTAACACCCCCTTGTCTATTTTATACCTACAAATTATGCTTCTTAATCCCTGCACCTTTTCCCCCAATCTCTCCCTCTCTACTCACTGCTGATAACCCTCCAAATGATCTCCACATCTATGATTCTATTACTATTCTGGTTGTTTGCTTAGTTTGTTTTTTTGATTCAATTGTTGATAGATATGTATTTTATTTCCATTTTACTGTTCATAGTTTTGATCTTTTTCTTAAGTAAGTCCCTTTAACATTTCATGTAATAATGGCTTGGTGATGATGAACTCCTTTAGGTTTACCTTGTCTAGGAAGTACTTTATCTGCCCTTCCTTTCTAAATGATAGCTTTGCTGGATAGAGTAAACTAGATTGTAGGTCCTTGCTTTTCATCTCTTTGAATACTTACTGCCAGTCCCTTCTAGCCTGCAAAGTTTCTTTTGAGAAATCAACTGACAGTCTTATGGGAATTCCTTTGTAGGTAACTCTCTGATTTTCTCTTGCTGTTTTTAAGATTCTCTCTTTATCTTTAACCATTGGCATTTTAATTATGATGTGTCTTCGTGTGGCCCTTTTTGGGTCCAACTTGTTTGGGACTCTTTGTGCTCCTGGACTTGTATGTCTATTTCCTTCACCAAACTGGGGAAGTTTTCTTTCATTATTTTTTCAGATAAGTTTTCAACTTCTTGCTCTTCCTCTTCTCTTTCTGGCATCCCTATGATTCAGGTAAGTTTGGAGATGTCCCAGAGGTTCCTTGGACTATTCCCATTTTTTAAAAATTCTTTTTTCCTCTGGCTGTTCTGGTTGAATGCTTATTTCTTCCTTATGTTTAAAATTGTTGATTCGAATCCCAGGTTCCTCCCCTCCACTGTCAGTTCTCTGTGGATTTTTCTTTAACTGAGTGTAACCTTCATTTCTTCCTGGGTCTTTTTTATGTTGTTGCCATACTCAATGAGTTCTTTGAGCATCTTGATCACCAATGTTTTGAACTCTGTATCTGATAGGTTGATTATCTGCTTTTGTTTAGTTCTTTTTCTGGAGTTTTGTTCTGTTCTTTAATTTGGGCCATATTTCTTTGTCTCCTCAATTTGGCAGCCTTCCTGTGTTTGTTCCTGTGTATTAGGTAGAGCTTCTTTGACTCCTTGTCTTAGTAGCTTGGTCTATTGTAAAAAAAGGCACCTATAAATTGTGTGGTGTGGAGCCTCCTGGGTAACCACCAGGGTGGGGCAACCACCTTCATTGCTTTGTAGCTCTGTGTGAAGGGAGGGCTCAGAAAGGGGACCATGCCACTGTCTGGCCTCTAGAGATTTGCCTGGCACTCACCCTGTTTCTATTCACTTCACTTTCTACCCATATATAACTGGTGCCCTTCCAGCTGTTGTGCTGGTGCTGATTCCCAGAGGAGGTGAGTTTGCATATGTTCTAAATCTGTGCTGGCCATTTAAGTGGAGTCACCTGAAAATCTGGCAGTTTCCTCCACCACTGCTTCTCCATGTCTCAAGGTGTCTCTGTACCTCTCTGCCCATCTCCACATCTCCACCTCTTCTACCCATCTGGATGAATGTGACTTCTTTAAATCCTTGGTTATAGGACTTCCACACAGCTTGATTTTCTGACAGTTCTGGGTGTTATTTGTTTTGAGGTCTAGTTGTAACTTTTTCTATGGTTGCACGAGGAGGTGAAGCGTGTTTACCTGTGCCTCCATCTTGACCAGAAGCCAAGCCACCTGGAGAATTTTAATTGATACTCCATGAAAGCAATGTGTGGAACATCAATGTATTTTGGGCAGACAAGTAACATCTTATTTGCATTTGAAAATGATTATTCTGGTTTTGTGTGGAGAATTACATTGGAAGGAAAGCAATAAGAGTAAGTTATTATTGCTCTAAAAGACAAGGGGAGAATAGTATAAGCTGTATTTGTGTGATTATAGGTACAAACTCCATGCAGATGGAGAAAAGATTTGGAAATTGAGAATAAAATGAGAGGTGGGGGCTAGACAGAGAGCCAGAAGAAAAGCAGCAACTTTAGCACGAAGTTAAAATCTTTAAATGTCTTGATTAGAATACCTCCACTTCAGGGAAAACAGGCTGTTTTAAGCAAATACAGTAATCTGTAATGGAGATTGTAAATACTTACACATTAGTTTCAAAAGCGACAGTAATAAAATCTTGCTGATCCTAAATCAGAGTTAAGATTGATTTTATTTTGGTGTTCTACCTCATTTTCCTTTCAAGCATTGTGCTGGGTGAGGGATATGACTCCTACAGCATCTACTCAAGGAAGACTCCTTCAAGACATGATTCTCTCTCACTCCAACCTGATGAGCTGCTTCTATGGGCTTGTCTTTTTTAATAGAAATCCACCCTTTCCAGCACCATTATTAACTGCCCTTCACCCCCACTGGTATGAATCAGGGTTGATTAAATTGGTGGGGGATATCTAGCAGTTTGTCTGCTCAAGAACTATGTGTGTCATTGTTTCATGTCATTACACAGGCATGAACAACCCTCTTTAGACGTAAACAAGGTATGGTTTCACAGCCTGCTGACATTATGAGCAAGGTCATTCTTGGTTATGGGTTCTGCCCTGTGCATTGTCAGTGTTCAGTAGAATTTCTGTCCTTTACCCCTAGAGGCAATAACACCTCACCAATTGTGACAATCAAAAATGTCTCCAATTACTGCCATATGTCCCCTGGAAATAAAAATTGTCCCTGATTGAGAATCACTGGTTTAGATTATAAAACTAACTTTTTATTGTTTTATTTCTTTGCTATTTTTTATTGGAATTTTGACAACAGAGACTCTTATTTAAAATATACTTTCTCTAATCAACAATTTGTGTTTTGTTACTTAGAGGAATGCTTGATTTCATAGTAGGAAAAATGTAGTATTTCAAAGTAAATAATTGGTTTAACATATGTACTATGTGCATATGATGAATTTTAAAACAGTCATTGTAAATAAGAAAAAGACCTGTTGAATGTGAAAATACTCCCAATAAATTGCAAAGGGAACTCTGACTGATGTGGCTCAGTGGAGTGAGTGCTAGCCTGTGAACCAAAGGGTCTCCAGTTCAATTCCCACTCAGGGCACATGCCTGGGTTGTGGGCCAGGTCCCTAATTGGGGGTATTGGAGAGGCAACCACACATTGATGTTTCTTTCCCTTTTTCTCCCTTCCTTCCT
>VMDR010034959.1:0-10916 GCA_007922815.1 Macrotus californicus | reverse complement strand
TTTGAGTTTATTGTCATTTTACTGTTCATAGTTTTGATAATCTTTTCTCTTAGATAAGTTCCTTTAACATTTCATATAATAAGGGCTCGGTAATGATGAACTCCTTTAACTTGACCTTATCTGGGAAGCACTTTATCTGCCCTTCTATTCTAAATGATAGCTTTGCTGGATAGAGTCATCTTGGATGTAGGTCCTTGCCTTACATGACTTGGAATACTTCTTGCCAGCCCCTTCTTGCCTGCAAGGTTTCTTTTGAGAGATCAGCTGACAGTCTTATGGGCACTCCTTTGTAGGTTACTGTCTCCTTTTCTCTTGCTGCTTTTAAGATTATGTCTTTATCTTTCATCTTGGGTAATGTAATGATGATGTGCCTTGGTGTGTTCCTCCTTGGGTCCAACTTCTTTGGGACTCTCTGAGCTTCCTGGACTCCCTGGAAGTCTATTTCCTTTGCCAGGTTGGGGAAGTTCTCTATTATTTGTTCAAATAAGTTTTCAGTTTCTTCTCCTCCTCTTCTCCTTCTGGTACCCCTGTGACTCAGATGTTAGAACGTTTACAGATGTCCTGGAGGTTCCTAAGCCTCTCATTTTTTTTGAATTCTTGTTTCTTCATTCTGTTCTGGTTGAATGTTTCTTTTTTCCTTCTGGTCCACACCGTTGATTTGAGTTCCAGTTTCCTTCCCATCACTGTTGGTTCCCTGTACATTTTCCTTTATTTCACTTAGCATAGCCTTCATATTTTCATCTAATTTATGACCGTATTCAACCAATTCTGTGAGCATCCTGATTACCAGTGTTTTGAACTGTGCATCTGATAGGTTGGCTATCTCTTCGTTGCTTAGTTGTATTTTTTCTGGAGCTTTGATCTGTTCTTTCAATTGGGCCATTGTTTTTGTCTCAGCGTGCCTGTTACATAGTAAGGGGTGGAGCCTTAGGTGTTCACCAGGGCAGGGATACCATGTTGCTGCTGCGTTGTGACCCTGTTTGTGGGGGAGGGTCCAAGAGGGAATAATGCCACTTACTCAGCTCTCTGCCAGTTTTCAGTCACTTCTCCCACTACCCACAATCAAATTGGGCCCTTCTGGTGCTGATTCCTGGGGGGCGGGGGGGGGGTGGGCTTGTGTACATTCTAGGACCCAGTGGGTCTATCCAATGAGCTCTCCTGTGGGGCTGGAAGTTTCTCCTGTTGCCGCCTCAACCCCCACAGGTGTTTTCAGTCAGAGGTTTGAGGCTTTATTTCCCTGAGCTGAGACCGTGGGTTGTGGTGTCTGTCTCGCTCCTCAGTTGTTCCTCCCGGTTTATCTGCATGTGGGTGTGGGACGTCCCGGTCCACAATCCACCATCTTGCCCGGTCTGCCAGTCACTGCCTTGCTGTGAGTCCTCTCCGCCTGGCTGCCTGTCTCCGCCCCTCCTACTGGTCTGGGTGAGTGTTTCTTCTTTAACTCCTTAGTTGTTGGACTTCCATATAGTTCGATTTTCTGTCAGTTCTGGTTGTTTTTTGTTTTTAAATTTGTTGTTGTCTTTCTTTTGGTTGTGTGAGGAGGAACAGTGTGTCTACCTACGCCTCCATCTTGGCTGGAAGTCTAAACATTATCTTATAAGAAGGAAATTGATGATAAAATCAAGTCCGTTCAATGGTTTAGGTCAAGAGGGACTTACTAAGGGTCTCCTATGAACCAGGCACTGTCCTGGCCTAGGGTCAAAAACTGCATGAGTGAGAGGGCTGGAAGCTTGGATCTGGCTCAAGGTTCATCTGACTTCCTCACTCTTTCTACTGTATCTTGCTTAAGGAAAAATGTTTCCTCCTTAGGCCTGATGTGTTAAGAGGCAAGGCTGCCACAGGGTGCAGTGCTCTTGAAACGAAACGCCACAGCTGGAGGAACAGAAGCACTCAGCAGTGCTGTGCTTTGGGAGGGCAGCTGTGTTGGAGGGCACATCTGGGTGGGCCTCTCTACACCTCGGCTCCAGACAGTCTAATGTGGTCCAGGTGGCTCAGAATTTATCTTTTGGGTTCAGATGCCTCCATGTAATGAACAGCAGTCTTTAAAAGTTTTAAGAAGTATTCTAAGAATCCTAGGCCTTGGCATCAGGATCAGTTGAACCTTCAGTTATTGAAAATTCTCTTGTATTTCTCCCTGACAACTCACACTGTACCTCGGACTGCTTTGATAGCTCCCTGACCAGTTGCCTTCATATTTCAAAACCTATAAAATTACATATTTGAAGGGATTATTCACTTTTTTCCTATGGAAAGCACACACAGCCCATAATGCTTTAATAATGATAACCAGATGGACTGAGGGGTCTTGGACAAGGGGTTTCTTTAGCTAATTTGAGAACATACTGAATTTCAGTCTCTCCTAACTAGTGCAAAAATGAGCAGACTGTAAAGTGCCCTATAAATTTCCTACTTGTGCAATTTTAATACTTTCATCATAGCCAGATTAAATATATTTAAAGCCAATTCTCCTTTCTCCATTTTGAAGGTCTAGGTACTTAGTAAAGCCCAGTAAAATGTTTAAACAGAAGGACTGGATGCTCCCAAGTAGTTTTCAAAATGCAGCCCACAATACCTCCCAGTCAGTGCTTATGCTTCAGCCTCCTTATTCCTTACTATAAAAAGTCTAAGAAACTTTTAGAAGGTTTCCTACCTGCATGTAAAACCATAGGATGACAGACCTTACAATCATCTGGTCTACCTCTTTCAGTTATACATGAGAGAAACTAAAGTTTCAGAAAAGTTCAGTGACTTGGCTGAGGTCATGTAGGTAGGAAGTGGCAGAGATTAGTCTTGAACCTCATTCTAAATGTAATGTTCATTTATTATATCACTTTTCTCTTCTGCTTTCTTCTATGGTACCTTCTTTCCTTTTTCTTTATGGTTTTCCCTGTCAGAACCAGGTCTTGGATAATGGTGGGGTCAAGCCAAAGTGGCTCAGGTTGTAAAGAACAGTCAAAGCAAGAGAGCAACAGGCAACAGAGGGAAGATTCTGGCAACAGGCAGCCAGAAAGTCTGGCTGACAAGTCCAATAGAAGGCAGAGGCCCAGACAGACAGGTGGTATGTGTAGGGCAGGACATTTGACAACAGATACATAGAGGTGTAGTAAGCATATTAGGTAAGCAGCAGGTAGCAGAGACCCAGATTCATGAATTGCCTTTCAGTGGCAGGATTTGAGTTCATGAGACCTGAGGTACAGTACCAAGGCAGGGATGTGACCACTGGGGTCCTAGCATCTGGAACTGGAATCACAATCTGGAATTCAGTCCTAAAAAACAACTTTATAAGGTTATGACAGAATCAGCAATGAACTGCTGGTCCAGAAATCCTTAAATTCTCCCAGACCAGTGTGGTAGAAATAGTTAGTAGCTGACCCAATAGTCCCTCTATTTCTGCATATTGTCCAGGTTCTCTTGCAGCTAGAATGGGGCCATCTGACAATTTCTGGCCAAAGGATTGTGAGGAGAAGTGGAGACCATACAATGGCAGTCACACATCTTGCTGCTGGAGAGGGAAGGAGGAACACTGGAAGTGTATTGAGAATGGGCCTGTAGCCAGCTCCTTGTCTACTCCTTCCCAACTCGGTGAAGTATACCCTGTGGAACATGTGTAGCCTCAGACACAGCATGACCTTTCAATGTGAGGATTTCATACCCACATGGGAAACACCTTCAAGTAGGAGAGTATACACCCTGCTGCAAAGGAACTGCTTCTAGAAGAAAAAAAGAGCAAAGAAGTTACTTCTATACAACTAATGCTCTCAGTGTCTTCTGGCTGAGATGGTGGCATAGACAGACATGGCTTGCCTCTTTGTACAACCACATACAAATTATACCTAAAATATAGGACAACCATCACTCAGAACTTTCAGAAATTGAGTTGAATAGAAGTCTGATAACTACAGAATTAAAGAAACCACACCCATCCAGACTGGTGGGAGGGGCACAGACATTGAACAAGCTGGTCCCTCACCCATTTGTGGTGGATAAAAATTCAAGAGGGATATCTTGGGAGTGAGGAGTCCCAGCCCCACACCAGGCCCAAAAGACCAGGGTTCCAGTTCCAGGAAGATAAATCCCCACAACTTTTAGCTGCAAAAACCAGTGGGGACTGAGTTAGTGGAAGAACCAGCTGGAGCTCCAACCAGTTCCCCTTAAAGAACCCACACATGGATTCACTTACTCAGATTCACTCCCTCTGAGCTTCAGCACCAGGGTAGCAGCTTGAAAGGCACCAGTGGGATACAAGGAAAAACTGAGGTGTCTGGTATCAAGGCGAGCAGAGGCCATTGTCCCTTTTCTAAATCCCCACCCCTCACAGAGCCAGCAAGCTGGTACCATATCTGAGACTCCATCAGCCTGGCTAACACTGTTTGACCCACCTTGGAGAAAACCAAGACTGCACCCTACCCAATTTATGGCCCACCCAAGCTGCTTTTCTGTATGAATGGCTGGTCTTGGCTCATGCTTCACAACTTCCTAAATCTTATCAAACAAGCAACAGCTGGCTGCAGTGAGCCCTAGTCGGGCACTAGCAGCAGTCAGCCTAGATTCACAGCTTGGCTTCACCTGGGAATCTCCAAGCCCAATACAAATAGCAGATATCTCAGATTGCTTTATAGTTCAGGCAGGGTGGTCCTGGAAAAAAACACAGGTGGGGCCTGACCTTGGCCTCCATCACTTGGAAAACCCCAGGGTCAGTGCACCCTGTGGATAGCTACAGACAACACTGGAGCACCACCACCCTCACCACCCTGCCCCTGCACAGCTGATCCTCCTCCACTGTTGGTGGTCAGTGGTCACAGCCAATCCTTGCAGCTGACTGGCCTGGGTAAATCCCTTCCATTGATCTGCCAACAACAACCAAGGCAAAACTATAAGAGGAGTGTGTATTCAGCCCACATGAAAGGGCTGCTCTACCTAATACATAGAAATAAACATAGGGAGGCTGCCAAAATGAGGAGACAAAGAAACATGGCCCAAATGTAGAACAGATCAAAACTCCAGAAAAAGAACTAAGTGACAAGGACATAGCCAACCTATCAGATGCAGAGTTCAAAACACTGGTAATCAGGATGCTCACAGAAATAACTGAGTATGGTTACAAAATAGAGAAAAAAGTGAATGTTATGCAAAGTGCAATGAAGAAAAATGTACAGGGAACCAACAGTGAAGGGAAGGAAAGCAGGACTCAAATCAATGATTTGAAACAGAAGGAAGAAATAAACATTCAACCAGAACAGAATGAAGAAACAAGAATTGAAAAAAATGAAGAGAGGCTTAGGAACCTCTAGGACAACTGTTTTTTAAAATTACTTTATTGTTGTTCAATTACCGTTGTCTGCATTTCACCCCACCACTCTCCCCCCACCCCAGCTTTCTCTCTCTCCAAGGGCTTTCTCTCACACACACACCCTCCAACCCCTACCCCAACCCCCACAAGTACTTTGTAAACTTATCCGCTGCGCTGGTGGTTTTTTCCTGGGCAAAGCCAAATAGTATCCTCATAGCACTGCTAAAGTGTTTTCTTAAACACACATCTGACTGTGTTACTCTGATCTCTACAACCCTACAGTGGGTCCTCATCTTCAAAAAGAGACTTGGTGATCTGACTTTTCTGCCTCCTCTCTGGCTCTGATGAACGAGGCCCCAAGGGCTGGCCATGCCAACCTGGTTTCTAGTCTGCACCAGCCTCTCCTGCCCCTCAGGGCATCTGCTCATGCTGTTCCACAAGCACTCAGAAGGCCGGATATGCTTCTGAGTCACAGGATCAGAGATGTGTTGGTCCTGGAAAGCATCTTAGGGGCATGATGGGGAAGAAATTACTCTATTGAAGACATTTGCTGAAGGCTCAACTTTGTCACCAATAGCTGTGTAACCCTGAGACAGCCTCTCTGGGCCTCAGGTTCCTCATCTGTTAATTGGGTTCCTTTAAGCCCTGACAGTCTATGAGCTGTCACTTCCACTGTGAACATGTTCTTATTTCAGCTTTATTGAGGTATAGTTGACAAATAAAACAGTAACATGTTTAAAATGTACAATGTGATGATTTGATATATGTAAACACTGTGAAAGGATTCCCCTCACATATTTATTTACATTTTGTGTGTGTGTATGAGAACACAAATTATACTCTCAGCAAATTTCAATTATATGGTGCAGATCCTCAGACCTTATTCATCTTATAATTGAAGATTTGTACTCTTATATTTCCCCCACCCCCTGGCCTCTGGCAACCACTTTTTTACCGCTTCTATGAGTTCAACTTGTTTTTTTGATTCTACACTTACGTGATACATGCAGTATTTGCATGAACGAATATTTTTTATTGGACTACATTGAAGTCAGCGGTCCTTAGTAATAGTCATTATTCATTGATGTTTATTATTTTAGGCTTTATTTAGCTACATTATTTAAAATCTTTGTAATAACCCTTTAAAATAGGTTTATAAAAATCATCCCGTTTTACAGATGGAATGGAGGAGTAACTTTCTGGAGTCATACAGAGAGGAGGGAGCTGGCTAGGGTTCAAACCCAGACAGCATGACTCCAAAGTCCACAGTTTTTTCACTTCAAATCTTTTCCTCCAGGATTCTTTCAATGATTTTCTCTCCCATGAGTTTGCCTTCCATCCCTGACCCATGGGCCTCCCATAACTGCCCAGAAGAATTTGACAATGTCTCCACTGCACCAATTTTCTAAGACCTTCAGACGCCCACGTGTGCCCCTCTGACAGAAGGATCTGGGAGTCCACTGCGTGTTGCAGGGAGAAGACTCACCTCGCCTCCCTCCCCAATGCTATCTGAGCTCATTTGAGAATAACAATAACAACAATATCATGTGACTCTTACATAGCAATGATTAACTTATTCATTTTTGTCTTTTATCATGTAAGAATGTAACAGCAATTCTGTAAGTTAAGTGAGGATTGACTTTATTTATAGATGAGGAGACTGAGGCTCAATTCCCTTCAGGCCTTTGACATGCTAGGTTGAGCTGGAGTTTGGAAGATATCTCAGGGACATGCCTCATTAAGGTTCTCTTTGTAGACAGCAAAGGGAAGGACGTATCTCTGGCCACTTTTAGCCACACACACAAGTGCCACTCAGATGAATCCCTGGCCTTGACCCTAAAGAATCAATCATGGTGGGCCTCCAGTGATGTTCTTTCAGGGCCCTTTTAGCACTCTCACATTCCACTACACAGGCTTCCCTCTGTGCCCCATGAGCTAGACAGTCCCCCAAAATATCCCCAACAACCCCAGCGACCGATGTTCACCAAATGCACTCAGGCCTCATGTTGCCACACGGGGATGATGGAAACATCTGCCATTGCCCACGGGGACCTGACTGGTATTCCGCAGGGCTGATGACTCTCCCTGTACAAAAGGGTAGGGATTTTGGTGGAGTGACATGGTCACTTTGGTTGGTTGACTGCTTTTGACTTCGATGTCATTTGTTTAGCTTTGAATTATCTGACACTTACCTTCCCTGTCTTAATCATGCTTACTTCTTTCTCTACTCTATGTGTCACCAGGAGAAAGATGTGTAAACACGTGAGGTTGCTATTTTCAGCAAATTCGCTCAGGAATCAGTGCCAGACCAGGCTTTGCCTGAAAACCAGTCTGGCACCGACAACAAGAGAAGGAGACAGGGTTACCTTTCTTGTAAGCCAACAGCTTGCTTTTCGTTTTGGCACGTTCTGGGTTTTGTTGTTGTTGCTGCTCTGGACTGAAGAACAGGCTTATTTTTCCATAGCTGGGTTTATGGTTTAATGTAGCATTGCCTCTGGAAACTTGCTGAATAAGTCTTATTCAGTGCATCCCATCCGCAGTCATGAAGACTCAGCAATCCACCCTCCTCTCAAAGTGATCTTTCTAAACTGCAAATGTGATCTGCTACTCCTTTGAAGCAATAGTCTGGTCAAAATTTCAGATGTACTGGATGGGCTGATATTTACTTGGCATTACAGCAGCTCTGTGAAGTGGCTGGCCTGCATTTTGATTGGCTTAGAGTCATGGCATACAGATTAATAAATATTTTGACTATCACTCCTATGTGTTAACCTCTACTTCTTGTGGTATTAACCCTTACCCTTATGCTACTAAGCCAAGCCATTTCAGAAAACATGTCTTGAGTGAACCAAGATCTTTTATCTTCTTGTATGTTTGCCTTGGAAGCCCCCAACTTGCCCTAACTTCTCATGATCTCAGGTCTGTGAAAACTTCCTTAATCCCTTCTCTTTTGTTTCCCACCATGCACGTTGTTAGGCATCCTTTTATGTCTGATTCCACTGTATATAACACCAGGGAGTTAAGACATACAGTTTTTCACTACAAAAGAAAAACATTCTGAAAGAGTGAAGTCAATGTCATTAGAAAAAGACCAACAAGGAGAGTAAGTCCTTTCATAAGAAATTCACTTCCTTCTATAGTATCCTTGACAGATGTTTTTCAGCTTCCAATCAAATACTTCCAGACAAGGAGAGGTCATTGTTTTTTTTTTTTTTTTAAGTTTTTCTTTACATTGAGCAAAAGTTGTTCTGACAATAAACTCCATATATAATGCCTTTAGTCTGCCTTCTGGAGATTCAGAATAACTCTACTCCCCATTCTACTGATGGCCCTTCCAATGCTTGAGGAGGGCTCTCCCCTCCCCTCCACCCTCTAGGAGACTAGGGTCCCAGAATCATTCTTTCTGGCATACTAGACAGAGGACTGTCCCATGACTATACCTGTAAGCCAAATATACCTATCAGATTATTGCCCACGTGTTTGGTACTAGGCTGTTATTTGGGGAAATATAAATACATTTTATACAAAATTGATTAATTCAAGCAGAAGCAGTACATCCCTTAAGTATAAGGTTACAAATGCTGAAAAGTAAAAATAACAGAAGGTGTTTGTTAGAGAGACAGGAAATGTTCTAAACATTCTGCAATGGATGCGGCAGATCAGAGTTCAGCAGCAGCTCATTATTTGTTAAACATTATGCCTGTTTCTTGCAGAGGGACAAAGAGGAAGCTGAAAGATAAGGCCTATGTGTCTCTCAGAGTCCACACTCTCTTGCTTAATTTAGGAAAAATTCCTAGGAGGGGCCACTGTGGGGAGCTGGAGACCACTCTGAAATGAAACCCAACTCTAGTAAAATGAAGTGAGCACGTGAAGCAAGCAATCTGGGCAGTGTCTGGATCTGTTTTGGGAAATCATTCTGGGATTCTTCTCTGAGGATCCATTCACAATAGTGATGGTTTCAGTTATGGTTCAAAGGCAATTTTGCCCAGAGGCAGAGCAATGGACTCAAATACCCACTGAGCTCTCCCTAGAAATTCAAGCATGCAGCTGCCAACAGAGCTCGTGTTTGGAAGCCAACTCCAGGGTGCAGAGGTGAGCGAAGAAGAACACAGGGAATTATCAGTTCTTTCTGTTAATTAGAGCCCAATCTACCAGATGGAAAAAGAAATAGAAAACAAAACAAAGTACTTACATTCTCTAAATAAAGAAAGACTAAGATCAAATAGATTATGAATATACATTCATACAGAAGTAGTAACTGGTAATTTTACAAAATGCAAAATTAGGTAATAGACTGATGATTCACAGTGCAATGAAGAAAGCAAAAATATCTTACAGACTTCCCATTTGCTGATTTGTAAAAGACACGTATCTTTTGGTTAAGGTATGACATATTCAACACGATCGATCATTACAGTTGTCAATTGTCGAGCACATATATCAGGCCAAGCACTGTGCTAAATACTTTAACTAATTTTCTCATGTAATCTTTATAAGCCCATTTTAGACAGATACTATTATTAGCAGCATTTCCAGACCAGGAAGCAAGAACTTAAAGACGTTAAATCCTTTGAACAAGTTCACACAATTCACATGTGGTGACTCTGGGCCTGGTACTCTGGTCCATGCTCTTGAATACAACAAAATAGTGCTTTCTCGTCAGAGGAAACTGGAGTCAAGATTAATCGCTAGTCCCAAGCACCCAATTAGCAAGCATTGCCATTAATGAAGGGTTTGACTGAAAGTATACATACAGTGATTCATCTCAAATATTCTGTGAAAACCGTACCCTCTGAAATGACCACCAATCTGATGACATGTGTCCTGAGTGTGTCTTCCAGAGCAGAGACCACTGGGAGACAACCCATGTCTAGGTGGCATCCTGTCACCTAGATCAGTCTGCTGTCTATTCTGCGTGCTGAATACATATTTGCAACATGAATCAATAAATGATTGAATGCCATTAGACCTGTCTTCTAAGAGTTTACAATCTTCTAGCAATAAAAGATTTGTGCCTGTGCATGCACACACACACACACACAGGCCATTATAATACTAGTCAAGTTACCTAAAATATATTGAAGATACATATTAGCAATTCCACACCTTTCGTATAAGTCAGAAAAACTTGCCCAGGTACAAGAAGACATGTGCAAGAATGTTGATCGCCAACTTGTTTCTAATAGCAAACCTGGGAACGACAAAATGTTCATCAACAGAATTATGGAGAAGTACAGTTAAGTTTACTGATACAATGGGATGCTAAGTATATAGTGATTAAAATAAGTGGTCAAGGCCCCGGCTGGGTACCTGAGTTGCTTAGCACATTGTCCTGATATGCCAAAGTTGCAGGCTTGATACCTGGCCAGGGCACATCAAAGAGTCAGTCAATGAATACATAAATAAGTGGAACAACAAATTAATATTTCTCTCTCCCTCTCTCTCTCTCTAGAATCAATAAGTAAAAATTAAAAATATAAGTGGTCTGAAACCAAATGTATAACATGATTAAGTGGAAAAAGCAATAGCTGACATTTATTTAACACATTAAGTATCAGGCACTACTTTATGTGTTTTGCATGTATTAACTCAGTCCTCACAACCACCTTTTGGGCATAGGTACTATCGC
>VMDR010034958.1:0-10931 GCA_007922815.1 Macrotus californicus | reverse complement strand
TTTTCATAGTCTTCTACTTATATAATTATATATGTTATTTTATTTATCTGTTAATGTCTTTTTAAAATATTTATTTATTTTTAGAGAGAGAGGAAGAAGAGGAGGAAGAGAGGGAGAGAAATATTAATGTGAGAGAAGAACATTGATTTGTTGCCTTTCATATGCTCCCCAACTGGGGACCAAACCTGAAACCCAGACATGTGCCCTGACTGGGAATCAAACCAGTGACCTTTTGCTTTTCAGGACTATACCCAACCAACTGAGCCATACCAGTCAGGACTTATCCATCAATCTGTTGATGGACACTTAGGTTGTTTCCATATTTTGGCTATTGTGTATAGTGCTACAATGAGCACAAAGTATAGCTACTATCTCTTTGAGATACTGATTTCATTTCTTTCAGATAAATACTCTCAAGCAGAATTGCTGGGTCATATTGAAATAGGGTATAGACTGAAGTTCCCCCAAAGTCCCCATAGCCCTTGTTTGGGGAATGGGGGAAGCGGATGATATATCTTATGATACTCTGCATAACAAAAGCTTGTTTAATAGCCATGCTTCTACCTCAGGGCAAGGTGGGGGGAGAAACTTTCAGGATATATCCTGACTCATGATGTAGCCAGGGGGGTGGTCTCCCTGGATCACTGAGTCACTGTTGCCTTGACTGGCGATGGCAGCCAAGAGAATGTAAATTATACAGAAAACTGGCAAATGTAGCTCATTGTAGGAGGAGTAGAGATGAGGTCACACAGGAGGCTCTGAGTTAGGATTTAAAACTAAGGGCAGGCAGCCATGAGGAGGAGAGCCATGATGGAGGGGTGTAGAAGAGCCATGCTGCTGGTAGTGAGATAGGAGCCATGTAGGCTGTAGGAGCTGGTCTGCCATGGGCTAGTAAGTAATAAAGCAGGCATGATGCTCTGATTATGGCTGCTGTAGCTGTATTGAAGACATCAAGGATCTGTCTTGCAAGATGCTAAACTGCTGCCATGCAAACCCGCTTTATCTGGACTTTTGGGACTTGTACCTTTCCTGGACCATGATCCAGTGCAACATAACACATGTATTTCTATTCTATAACATGGAGGCTTACAAAGTCCCCCAGATCCTGAAGGAGAGAGCTACTGCAGGAGAATGGCAACTTTGGTTCCTTCCACAGAGATTGGAGAACTGTTTGTGCAGCTGGCTCAAATTTAGATAAGGAAATGAGGAACTTCTGGTCTTGAGGCTTTTGACTCATAACCTTTTGGGGAGCAAGGGAAGTGCTGGGTCTTGTGGGAGAACAGGGCTCCAAGATGAAGTGCTCTCAGTCCCCTGAGGTTGGAATATTATAAATAAAAACCTGTTCCTTCCAATACTAATTGTCAGATCATGCACCAAGGCACCCCATGGATGGGCCCCTGTCTGCTTGGTTACAATTTTGGAGACTCAGATGGGACAAACGGACCTGACTACAGGGTCAAATTCTAGCCACGTGGGGCAGACCAACTCCTGGACCATGGCTGTGAGGACTTCCCAGTCTCAGGCAACTGCCCTGCACCCCAGCTCAAGGCCCCAGTTGCCAGGAATGCCAGGATGGTGTAAGAGAGCAGGTTTTGGGGAGAAGGGAACCCCTAGGCTCTGTGAGCCGAACTTGCATGCATATTGGAGTTTGAACACTGAACTGCATGGTTATACTGCCATTTTGGGTAAATCACGTGGTGCTCTGCCATGGAGGATGAATCATATGGGTGCTCTGCCATTCTGTAGATGGTACATGACTACTCTGCCATCTTGAATGTAGCGCATGGCTGCTCCACCACATTGGATGATATGGCATGTAAATGTGCCACCAACAAGGGAATGGCACATAGCTACCCCATCATTTTGGAAGTGGGCAAGATGGTGGGCTAGGCATGCTCTCCAAGTTATGTGCTCTCTGGGCACTGCATCAGTCGGGTTCTCTGTGCAACTGGTTCTGATAGGGATGACTCTGGACTTGAAGGCCATGCATAGGTGCCCAGTAGGAACAGTCCTGGTTCTGAGGGTGGTCCAAGGGTGACAATGTTTTGTTACTTTATGCATGTACTTGTAAAGCTAGGGACCCTTAGCTGTCAGGTACTGACTTTGAGTATGGTCCTACCCAGTGTGGAAAAGAACAAGGATGAAAGCATATTATGGTTAAATCTGAATGGGTAAAGACATAAGAAGGTTGTGAAAGTTTAAACCTGGAAGGAAAAGAAACCTCAGCTCTTGGATGTGGCTATTCTTTATTTGCTTGTTTTCTGTTCTTATGGGGATGTGGTTTGAACTTTGTTGTTTTGGGTATATCAGGAATCCTAAGCCTCTGCTTTTTGGCCAGTAAGACCTAGGAGAGGTCACCTGTAACCAGTTGGAGAGAATGCTTTTGCCATTCGGGACCCAGGGAGGGTCATGTGCTGCCAGTGGAATCTGGCCTGTGGTGAGAGCAAGTCTCTGCCAAGAGACTGGGTGGTGAGAGGGCATGCTACCAAGTGGATGCACCGATGGGTGAGAGGGTGTCTCTGTCATTGAAGTGAAGTGCCACGGAATGCTGACTTGAAAGAAGTGAGACAAGATTTGAAAGCTACTTCTAGTCCCCCTTCATCTTTTGGAACTCTGTCTTTGCTTTAAATTTTGCTCTATTTCTGCTCTGAAAAGAAATTGAGGGTTTCCATGGAAAGTTAAAACTTCACCTATGTGGGAAAAGTGAACAAGGAAAGTGTATAAGATATTGAAATGTAATTTTAGTGGATACTAGAAGGACAAGGATTTTCCTTCATGCTTTATATTTTCCCCCCTACCTGATCCCTCCATAATTTGGCATTCTGAAGGAATGAGTGATGACATAGATTTCTTTGCATAAAACTAGTAAGACCAGTTGCCAATGGTGGTTTTGTCAACCAAGGTTATGACTGGAATGTCATGCCTGAAGGAGGCATGACTATGCTCTGGTTGTTACCAGAAAGACTTCAGGAACTGGGATTGACTTTTGAAGCTAGTGAACATCCACTGGTGAAAAGGCCTGGTACCTTGGCTGGTTGTGTAGTTCATGGCAGTGTTTCCAGGGAAGGAAAGACAGTTGCTTTCCTGAAAGATGGAGAGGAAGAAATTTAAGGCACAATGGAAACCTCAAAGACTTGAGGGAAATAGCTGCTAGAGGTGAAGCCAGATGGCAGGTGTGTGGCTTAGCTTCTGTGCCCTGAAGGGTGGACTAAAGGGTCAATCTAAGTGTTTCTGTGTCAGTTTCAGCAAAGCAGACTTAAAATTCATATGTGATCAGTTGTTGCTCTTGTGTTTATGCAGAAAAACAGGCAAAATTAAAACTGGACTTAATGCAGTCCTTTTAATGACAACGAGGGTGATCTTAGAAAAATTGTGATTCAAGGAAAATTACAATGCTCAGTGGTGGACATTAGACTAGTGAAGCTAACTGTCTTCAAAGTTTGTTTTCATTTGGAGTTGAAACTAGGTTTATGACATCAAAGATGCTCAATTCACAGGCAAGAAGGATCTGTCAAATTGTCACTGTTAAATGTCATTCTAGGAAAGGCCTTGCAACTTGATGTCTTCCCAAACAGACAGTCCTGTAGACTCAAAGACTGGTTTGTGGACTGTTGTGTGAATTAACATGTGTGTTATTCCTTCTGTTTTCATAGGGCACAAGCCTATGATTTCATTACCTGAGTGTTGGTTACATGATGTGGACCTCACTTAAGAAGCCCGTCTACAGTGCCATCACCTGAGATTCAACAGTTTGACTGAACCAAGTGGTTGGGTTGGTGAAGTATTTGAGCAGTCTGTAGGCTTCACTTTAAAATTGGTTTCTTTTTGTGCCATAATGGCTTTGACAGAAAGGGCCCAGAAGTCTGAAAGGGGAGAATCCTAAGATATTCCCCTCAGTCCCAAGTAAGTATAGTGAGCAAAAGGGCTTTGGGCCCATGTGACACTCCTTGCACACCTTCTTCCAGAGAAGCCACACTTTTCCTAATGTGGAACATTGTAGAATTGGTCTCTGCCTTTGTCATTTAGTGGTTAGGGTTTTAACTGTGCTTTCTAACTCTCTTGCCAAATCTGTTACCCCCCAGAATACAACAAGGATGTCAACTTGTCCAGTAGTGCCAGCCCTTGGACACTGAGCATGCCATTCCCCAGGAACAGCCAACTGACCTGGACTCTGCAAGGTCCTTCCTCATGTGTGAAGGCCACCCTCTGCTCTGCTCCATACCCCCACTTTGTTAGGGATTATTGAACCCAGAGGTAGTTAAGATGATGGCCATGCCCAGCAGGAAATAGGTCCAGAAGACTGAGACCTTCATTCATTGTCCTCTATAAGATTATAAAGGGTCCAAAGTCAAAAGGGGGGAATTGTAATGGGTTACAGGGCAAGGGGTACCTAGGAAAATAGGGGAAATCCCCACAAACACTGGTGGGGGAAGGGGACAATCAGATGATATGGATTAAGGTACTTTACAATACAATGACAACTTGGTAGCTAGTTTAATAACTGTGCTACTACCTTGAGGTGAGGTTAGCATGACTTTAAGGGCATATTCTGACTTGTGACTTAGCCAGGGGAAGTGGAGGCCCCTGGATCACTGAGTCACATTTGCCCTGACTGGGGATGGTAGCTGAGAGAATGTAAACTTAACAGAAAACTGGCAAATGTAGCTCATTGTGGGAGGAATTAGAGATAAAGTCATGCAGGAGGCTCTGGGTCCGGATTTAACTAAGGGTAGGTAGCCATAAGGGAATTTGGCTATGTGGTTTGAAAGGGTAAAAGGGCCCCCTCTGGCCCACCAAAGTAGGGAGGTTCTACATGGTTTTGGATTAAGAGCTGGAGAAAGAAAAAAAAACTGGAGGAAAAGAGGAGTACCGCTGAGAAACCTTCCTGGGGAATATGGAGATACAGATGATGGTGCTGAGAATTGTGGGATCTGCCCAGCCAAGCATGGATTAACAGGAGATGCCCAGGGTGTTGAACTGTGACCAGAAGTACTGAGCTGTGGACATCTGTTTTTCTAAAAGACATACCTCTAACTGGCATATTCTGAAACTGGCTTGATTTGGCAAAGGGAGGCAGGACTGTGTTTGTAGGCATTTTAAATGGAGTGGGTCTTAACAGCAGAATTCTGCCATTGTTCTAAATCTACATAACTTTTAAATAAACAACTCCTTTCCTTTTCACCAAACTCTGGCTCGGGAGTCATGCTTCTTGGTGGAGGACAATTGGATCCCACAGCTGTTCCAGAACAGCATGGGCTGGGGGTTCTATAATAATATGACAGCTGTATTTTATTTTATTTTAATTTCTAAAAAATTACTTTATTGTTCAATTACAGTTGTCTACATTTGTATTTTAAATTTTTTGAGAAACCTCCATACTATTTTCCATGATGCCTGTACCAATTAACATTCCCGCTAACAGCGTGGTCCCTTTTCTCCACATCTTTTCTAACACTTGTTGTTTCTTATCTTTTTGATAATAGTCATTCTAACAGGTGTGAGGTGTATCTTGTGGTTTTGATTTGCACTTCTCTGATGATTAGTGATGTTGAGCACCTTTTCATATACCTGTTGGCCATTTATGTGTCTTCTTTAGAAAAGTATCTAATCAGTCCTCCTGCAATTTGGAACCTGACACACTCATTTCTGCATGAACCTGACAGTGTGTGCCTAGCCACCTCCTTTGCTTCTCTACTCCTAGCTCTGGTTCTTGCCTTTTCCTGAGGACCAGGGGGCAGCATGAGAGCAATTCCAGCCCATTTTGGTGTTCTAGAACACTACTGATGTGGGTAGAAGAAAGGGGTTGGATTCTTTTGGAAAGGGCCCGAGGTTTCCCCTTGGTGGCTTGGCACAAGGCAATGCAGACATGTATGGTCAGTTTGGTGGGGGAGTGTGATGACCTGGGCTTTACTCTTGACTATATGCTTATAGCTATGGGACCACAGGCAAGTTGCTTGTGGTCTCTGGGCCTTGGTTTTCCCATCTGTAAATGGGGATCAAGCAGTTGCTTCTTGGTGGTGGCTTGAGGGTGTCTTGGACACCCTTGGGCTGCCATAACAAATGACCACAGATTGGGTGGCTAAACAA
This sequence comes from Macrotus californicus, assembly GCA_007922815.1. Classification (NCBI taxonomy): domain Eukaryota; kingdom Metazoa; phylum Chordata; class Mammalia; order Chiroptera; family Phyllostomidae; genus Macrotus; species Macrotus californicus. Next base: position 4,844 of record VMDR010034958.1, on the reverse strand, counting down.
CAGACATTGACTTCTCACAGTTCCAGAAGCTGGAATTTCAAGATCATGTTCCTTGTGAGCTTCTCTTCCTGGCTTATGGATGGCTACCATCTTGCTTTCCTTGGCCTTCTCTTGGCCAGTGTGTGTGTGTGTGTGTGTGTGTGCACGTGCACACACAGGGGAGTGAGAGGTGATGTGAGTATTCTCGTGTCTCTTATAAGGACACCAGTCATAGGGGATTAGAGCCCCACCCTTATGACTTCATTTAACCTTAATTACCTCCTTAAAAGCCCCAAGTACAAATATAGTCACGTTGGGGATTGCTGCTTTTACATATGAATTTGGAAGGTACACAATTCAGTACACAGAGAGGACCCCCTAGTCCTCAGGAAAATCAGTCCCTGTGGAAAATGAATACTCAAGGATTGTGCTATTATAGGTGTCACCTCCAGGTTCTTGAATGTGTTCTTTTCTCTTTTCTCTAGAGCACACTGCCTTGCCCCCTCCAGGAATACCTCCCTGACCAGTCCCTCTTTACCCTGGAGCTACATGAGGTTCCTCCTGCCCTGGGCTACCACTGGCCCTTGGGGCCTCTTACTGAGCCCCTCCCTATTACAGCAACAAGCCTATGACTTATCTGTTGCTTGTCTGATGCCCTCACTCATCTGTGAATTCCTGTGGGGCTTAATCATTTCCTTCTTTGTTTTGCAGCACAGGCTTTGGAATGCTCCAGGGCCTCAGAAGTTGTTGGCTGGGGGAGTGATGGTTGCCACTCACAATTTCCCCCAATGTCCACACCTCTCTCTCACTTCAGTCACATGTGAGCCCAAAGTCCACTAAATCAGAAAAAACTTCTCTGACCACTTAACAAGATCCCCCAGGCATTCCCAAACCCTGGTTCTGGATTATTTTCACTCTAGGACTTACTGTGGCCTGAGTTGTCCTAGTTATTTATTTGTGATTCCTTAATTGTCTCCTGCTGTGTCAGCCTCTGAGGCACATACTTGCTTATTGAACAGCAAGGTGGGCAGTTGTTGGGACTTTGAGGCCAGAGCAGGGTGGTAACATGTCTCAGGTCACTCTGCACAATTCCTTGATGGCCCCTGTGACTGAGAGATCTGGGCACACTGGCAATACCTCATGCCCTCACCTGGATGGGTATGTGGAATTTATAAAGCACATTTTTTATCCTTTATCTCATTTTATTTCTGCAATGTATCATTTCACAAAGGGCAAAATTGAAGCTTCAGTGGGATCTCAGGCCTCTAACCTCTCCCCATGGCCTGTAACTTCAGGACCTGAGCCTTCTTCTCCTTCCTTAGAGCTCAAGATTGGATTCTCAGGAAGCAGATGTTAAGACAGTTTTAGGGTGTGTTAAGAACTTAGCAGAGGGACAAGTCAAACTGCAGTGCATGCACCGAAAGCCTTGACCACCCTGCTAGGTGATCTGGACTGTATACTACCCATCAGACCTGTCCTGCATTCAGCTCACCTGGCCAGGTTTTTGGATATGGGCTGCCCTGGGAAAAGCATGATCTCAAGGTGCTCTACAGCTGAAACTGACCCTAATGGAGAGACAGCTGGAGAGCATCTGCCATCTGTGTCCTCTGCAGCTGGGCACCACTTTTCTGCCAATGTCTCCAGTGCTTCACCTGCCCCCAACTGGGGACCTGGCCTACAACTGGAGCATGAGCCCTGACTAGGAATTGGACCAGCAGTCCTTCAATTCACAAGCTGGTGCTCAATCCACTGAAGCACACAAGCTAGGGACCAGTTCAGATTTTGAGACATTTCTCTAAGACCTTTATGCCCTCCCACCTCACTCTTCAGATGAAGATCCAAGAGGCACATAGTTTCATCTTGAGACCCACTTTAACCAGTAGGAAGAGGCTACCAGGAGTGTTGTGTTGAGAAGGATTCTGAGGCTGAGCTGGCTCAACAGGAAAGATATTTTTACTGATTAGCAATACATGTTGTATAGGCTTGGCAGGGACATGATGGTAGGTGTACCAGGATTTTTCTCGGCCTTTGCTATACTGTTTCCTTACCTAGCAGTGCTTCTCCTCTGGGGTCCTCAGTTCTGAAAACCTTCCTCTGACCTCAGCCACTGTCCTTCCTCCTTTTCTTTCCCTTGTTCCACTGAATGACTGCCTGGTAAAAAGAAAGGCCCAGGGACTTGGAGTTGGAAGACAGTAAGAAACTGAGGGACCTTGGCCAAAGGCACTATTTTTTGTACCTCAGTTTCCTTATCTGCAAATAGTAATTGACCTCTCTCATAGTATAATGGGGTGCAGAGTGGGGGTCCCTGAAAATAGGAAATAAAGCCCCACAAACCTGGGTTGGGGGGAGGGGGAAGTGGACAATACTTTGCATAACAATGGCAAGTTAAAAGCTGAGCTGCAGCCCTGGGCAAAGGTGTATGTGACTTTGGGAGCATTCAGGGACTTGTGCTAGGGGAGTGTATACAGTACCTGTGCAAAAGGCAGGAGCCAGATGCCCCTGTGTCTTGCCATGACTAGACATGGCAGCCAAAAGAAGAAAAAAGATACAGGGGGAACTGGCAAAAGTATCACATTGTAGGAGGGGCTTGATATGAAGTCATATAGGAAGTTCCGGGCCTAGCATTTAAAATAAGGGTGGGCCCTGGCTGATATGGCTCAGTGGATTGAGCATCAGTCTGTGAACCAAAGGGTCACAGGTTTGATTCCCAGTGAGGGCACATGCCTGGGTTGCGGGCCAGGCCCCCAGTGAGGGGCACGTGAGAGCAACCACACATTGATGTTTCTCTTCCTCTCTTTCTCCCTCCCTCCCCCTCCCTAAAAATAAATAAATATTAAAAAAAATAAAATAAGGGTGGGCTAAGAGAAAAGGAGGAAGGAGTCACGTGGTTTGAAAGGGTATAGAGAAGGGGACCTGGTCTGCCATGAGGTCTGATGTGTAAGGAGATGCCGTGGAGATTGGAGTAGGAGGTGCCATAGGTTTGGAGTAAGAGCTAGAGTAAGAAAGAAGAGACCCACTGGGAAACCTGCCTGGAGGAGATAGCAGCAGAGTTGATGGAGTTATGCAGGGACCTGCCTAATAACCAAGCATGGTTTGTGGGACATGCCTGGAGCTGAACTGAACTGTGACTGGGAATGCTGAGCCCTAGACTTTTGCTTTTCTGAAAGACAATGCCTTTAACTGGTGTATTCTGAAATCGACCTGGTTTGGTATGGGGGATGGGGGCAGGATTATGTGTTTTTAGGTGTTTCATTTATTTTTTAAAAATATCTTATTTACGGGACTGAGGAAGATGGAGGCAAGATAGGTGGGAGTGGAGTCCACTTCCTCCTGTGCAAGGGTGAAACACCTAGCTGATCTTCTGAGGAACAGAGCGAACAGCCAACGGTATCCCAGCATATATGAAGATTGGAGACCCAAAATTGCAGGGGACATTGAAAAATCACACGGTAAGCGTGCTTCAGGACAATAAGTTCCCTGGGACCAGCACAGGGACCAGGGAGGCTGCAGCCCCAGGCCTGGTGCCCGCTGGGTCTGATGTAGGATTTTTGGGAGAGAGCTGGGTCAAAGGCTCCCTCCCCTGCCAAACAAGGTTTGAAGAGCACCAGGAAAGACCTGGATGTTTGAAGTTGCAGGGGTCAAATAAGAATCAAGTGGCAAAAGCACAGGGGCTGTGTGTACCCACTGAGACTGTGGACACCAGTTGGGGAGAGTCGGGCTGTGAGGCAGCCAGACCTGGTTAGTCCCCTGTCTGATTCCAGAGCAGGGCTGTGTGGGTGACCAGGTGATTGTTTGGAGTGGCAGGCTTGAGCAGAAGGAGTTTTTCAAAAAGAAAAAGAGAACAAAGAGGCACTCAGTGGCTATTTAGGGAATTCTGCAGCAGCTGCCCCGGCCTACTTCAACCCTACCCTCACCCAGCTGTATGGCACTCCCGAGGTGGTGCGGAAGGGCCTGAGCTCATACCTGAAGTCCCGGGATGGTGGGCACCAGAACCTGTGGGACCCGAGACCACCTGACCCCATCCCAGTAGAGGAGGACAGGCGTGCAGGGCCATAGCCTCAGAGACGGTGCACACCTGATCCTGCGGGATCGGAGGCTGCCCATCCCATCCCAGTAGTGGAGGCCAGGCATGCACAGCCACAGCCCCAGAGACGGTGCGCACTGGAACCTGAGGGACCAGAGGCTGCCCATCTGTCCCAGTAGCAGAGGCTGAGCATGCATGACCAGAGCCCCGGGAGGGAGTGCACCTGACATCGCTGCCCAGAGGCAGCTCACACCCAACCCCTGCACTCCAGAGGAAACATCAGAGGAGGTGTGCACCTGCATCCGCAGCGCCAGTGGCACCTGATGACTCCCTAAGAGGAAGGCATAGATGCCCATGTAGAGGAGAACCGCAGGGCTCAGGGAGTTAGCAATCCCCAGAAAGACTTAATTCAGTGGGGGTACTGAACTAGCCTGAAGGGACTTTGAGAGTCCTTAGCATCTAGGACAGCAAAGAGCAAGAAGGAGGTGTGTGAATTGTCCCTAACTGGAACACATCAAGAAGAGTCAACTGCTGGTCTGAAGGCATAGGCTGAGTGCAGAAGAGCACTGGGAGCCCTCCAGCAAACTGAGAATCTGAGCCGAGGCTGGGCAACAGTGAAGTCTGTGGCTCAGGAAATGAGAAAAGCAAAACCAATTCCCGCTAAGCCTGCTGCAGCCAGGAAGACCAGCAGAACTGGCTTGGCTGGTTTGAAGCCAGCAGAAGGCCTTTTTTTTTAAAGTAATTTTTTTCTTTTATCTTTTAACTTCTACTTCCTTTCTTTCCTTCTTTCTTTTTTACTCTTTCTTCCTTTCTTCCTTACTGTCCGTTTTTATTCCTTTTT
>VMDR010034957.1:0-10912 GCA_007922815.1 Macrotus californicus | reverse complement strand
TGAGATCATATGGTATTTGTCTTTCAGCACCTGGCTTATTTCACTTAGCATAATGCTCTCAAGATCCATCCATGCTGTCACAAAGGGTAGGAGCTCCTTCTTTCTTTCTGCTGTGTAGTATATTCCATTGTGTAATGTACCATAGTTTTTTGATCTACTCATTTATTAATGGGCACTTAGGTTGCTTCCAGCACTTGGCTATTGTAAATTGTGCTGCTATGAACACTAGGGTGCAAAGATTCTTTTGAATTGGTGTATCAGGATTCATAGGGTATAATCCCAACAGTGGTATTGCTGGGTCAAAAGGCAGTTCCATTTTTAGTTTTCTGAGGAAATTCCATACTGTTTTCCACAGTGGCTGAACCAGTCTGCATTCCCACCAACAATGTACTAGGGTTCCCTTTTCTCCACAACCTCACCAACACTTGTTTGTTGATTTGTTAATGATGGCCATATTTGCAAGTGTGAAGTGGTGTCTCATTGTGGTTTTAATTTGCATCTCTTTGATGGCTAGTGATGCTGAGCATCCTTTCATATGTCTCTGGGCCTTCTGTATGTCTTCCTTAGAGAAGTGTTTGTTCAACTCCTTTGCTCATTGTTTAATTGGTTAGTTTGTCTTCCTTGAGTGGAGTTGTGTGAGTTCTTTATATATTTTGGGGATCAAACCCTTGTCCAAGATATCATTGGCAAATATATTTTCCCATACAGTTGGTTCCCTTTTCATTTTGCTAATGTTTTCTTTAGCTGTGCAGAAGCTTTTTATTTTGATGAAATCCCATTTGTTTATTCTTTTCTTTATGTCCCTTGCTCTAGGGAACATATTGGTGAATATATTGCTGCATGGAATATCTGAGATTTTCTTGCCTATATTCTCCTCTAGGACTTTTATGGCATCATGACTTATGTTTAAGTCTTCTATCCATCTTGACTATATTTTTCTGTATGGTGTAAGTTAGTGGTTGAGTTTCATTTTTTTTAATGTAGCTGTCCAGATCTCCCAACCATTTGTTGAAGAGGCTATTTTTACTCCATTTTATGCTTCTGCTCCCCTTTTTTTAATATCCTTAAAATGTTTTCAGATTGCTTTCCATAAATGTTGTAGCAATTTATTACTTGCACCAGACATATTTTAAAAGGATCATTTTCAGAGCGGTATCCTAGCACTCAGAATTTTTATTAAAAATATCTCTGCTAATTTGACTAGTAAGGGATTGTTTTAATTTTCATTACTTTGAATACTGAGGTAGAGTTTTTTTCCCAAAATTATTTATTAACTTTTAGTTCTTCTATGACATTGTTCCTTTTATTTTTCATTCTTTAAAAAAATTTTCTTTGTATGAAATCTGTTTCTTCCTTGTGTGTGGAATATATTAACATTCTTCAGTGTCCTCATTAGTAACATGAAGGTAAGAATAAGTACCCTCTAGCATTGAAGTTAAAGCTAGATATGCTGAATATACCAAGTACCAGAACCTAATAGTTCTTAAAAATTGGTATAATTTTTTATAATTGCCTGCATATCAATCAAATGACCTGCATATACTCTCACATGATAAGATTTAGCAGCACACTTACTCTGAATTTGTTTTTTAAATTTTATTTGTTTATTTTTGGAGAGAGGAAGGGAAGGAGAATGAAAGGGAGAGAAACATCAATGTGTGGTTGCCTCTCATGCACCGCCTACTGGGGACCTGGTCCCCAACCCAGGCATGTGCCCCAACTGAGAATTGAACAGGCAACCCTTTGTTTCTCAGGCCAGCACTCAATCCACTGAGCCACACCAGCCAGGGTTTACTTTTACTTTTCAATTAAATTTATTTGCCATTTGTGGAGTTATCTTGATAATTTTCTTCTGTATTCTCTATAATCTTTGTTAAGGTTGAACCAAAGTGAATTAAGCTGGTCTGAAGACTCACTGTGGGAAAATACACAAAGGCATGGAACGCTTGAGACAGGTAAGGATGACTGACGACTTTGCACTCAGACTACCTGGGTCCAAGTCATGATTCCATGTGTTGGCAAGTGGGTAACTTTGGATGAGTAAATTCATCTTTTTATGCCTGTTTTCTCTTCTGTAAAATGGGAATTAAGAATGTTAACTACCTCACAGATTCTTGTGAGGGGTGAATAAGTTCTTTGAATATCACATTACCCCAAATCCAGGAATCCAGGAGTCGTTTAGCTGGATGGTTGTAATGCAATGTCTCTTAGGTGGTTGTGGGCAAGATGTTATCTGAGGTAGTAGTCATCTTGTTACCGAACTTGGGATCCTGCTGCCACTGCTCCCCTCCAGGCAAAATTCCGGAGGCAAAGTTTTCGTGATAAAGGAAAGGAGTCTTTATTCAAAAGCTTTGGAACAGCAGCCTTCCACAAGCATTAGAAACTTAGACCTATGAATGAAGGCTAAACTCTTTAACTCTTTAGTTGCAGCTTTAATTACTTAAGCCTATCAAGCCTAAGGCTAAGGGTTCTCCTATCATTCCCCTGTTAATTTTTAGTTATTTTATTTCTATAGGATTAGTTTACAGACTAAAATAACATAAGATATAAAAACTACACAATTTTAGAAGAATGGCAGGCTTCTGCCTCAGAGCCTGTTCCCTCTAAAACACCCAAAGAATAAACTTGCCACCCTCTGCCAGGCCAGCCGGATCCTAGGCTGTGCCCAGAGTTCCTTCCCATCTAAAATACCATCCACTGGGAAAGGCAGGCAGCTGCAGCACAATTTTCCAGGCATCCTTGAGGAAGAAGAGCCCCGAGAGCCAGAGAGGGCCAGCCCAGAAACCAGAGAGCCCGTGAGCCAGAGAGCCAGCCCCCTTTTCATTTTCATTCACTCTGGAGGCATTAGCTTCTCAGCCCATCCCATCCTAGACTGTTTACATTGCCTGGGCAAACTCCCCTTCCCTACTTCTCCCCAATGATCTGATCAGATCTCTCTGTACCAATCTAAGGCCTGACTAGGGCTAGGGGATCTGCTTCCAAAATGACCATTCCTGTGGCTGGCAAGTCAGTGCTAGCTCCTGGCAGCAGGTTGAAGTGTCTTGCCCTGTGAATTTATTCCTGGGGTGGCTTGAGTATCCTAACGGTATGGTGGCTGTCTTCCATCTGATCTAAGAAAGACAACAAGGAAGAAGTTGCAATGCCCTTTTGACCAAATCTTGAAAGTCTCCCACTGTTACTTTTGCTCCTCTCTAATTATTAGAAGCTGTTCACTATTTGTGGCCTATACTCAAAGGGAGAATTATTAGGCCCCCACCTCTGGAAAAGAGGAGTATCAAAGAATTTGTAGATTGAAGAATTGTTAAAAAAGAATTTTAATACAACAACATGACAAAAGATATTAGTTATTATATCATCATCATCATCATCATTATTCACAGCACTGCCATTGAGGAACTGCAAGTTATTCTGTAGAGCTGGCTTTTGGGTGCATGTGAAGTGTGATAGAAAATGAGCCTGTGAAGATACATGGGGGGTAGGTCAAAAAGGACCTCATGTGTGATAACACAGCATTGCATTTCTTCAATAAGTTTTTGGTTTTCAAACTGAGCTACTTACTCCCAGGGCACATAGGCACATAGGGAACCAGTGCTCTTTAAAGCAACAGGATAAACAAGTCATGTCTACCACAGTACTATTTTATTTGAAATAAAAAAGTAAAACTAAAAAGACATGAACTACAAGCCATGAAAAGACCCAGAGGAACCTTAAGTGCCATTACTAAGTGAAAGAAGATAAACTGAAAAGACTGTATACTGTATGATTCCAATACATGCCATCTGGTAAAGGCAACACTATGGGACAGTAGAAAGATCAGTGGCCGCCAAGTGTCAGAAGGGAGAGAGGGAAGAATAGCAGAGCACAGAGGATTTGGGGGCACTAGAAATAGTTTGTATGATACCATAATGGTGGACATGTATCATTTCATTTTTGTCAAAACCTACAGAATGTACATCAAAAGTGAGCCCTGTGTAAACTATGGACTTTGGGTGATAGTGACTTGTCAGTGTAGGTTCATGAATTATAACAAATGTTCCACTCTGGTGGGGTAGATTCATAATGGAGGTGGCTATGCATGTGTGGGGTATATGTGAAACTTCTGTACTTTCTGCTCAATTTTGCTATAAATATCAAATAGCTCTTAAAATCATCTATTTGAAAAAAATAGATGTATTAGAAAATAGATTGTGAAGTTGCTAGGATTTTGAAGATAAAATATTAGACTTACGTGGCATCTTGCCCTTCTGACGGGCTGCTTTGGATCATATCTCTGATCCTTACTAAATCCTTACTTTTCTCTCCATTTGGGGTACCTCGGTGGAAAAATTAAGTGACTTGGTTGGTAAGGGGTAACTGAAAGATCTTAGGTAGGGAATAACTTGATTATTTAGAATGGTATTGCAGACAAGAATATTGAAGAAATTTTTGTTAAAAGAAGAATGATAAATACTTGAATTTACCCAAAAGATATTTGGGCATTGAGATGGCCTAATAATCAAGCATTTAAAAAATTAGGATAAAAATAAGGAAATAATCCATTTATGTGCTTAGTTGTATCAGAAATAGATGTTGGTATATATCTAAAAAACCTGATACAGAACTAAGAAGGTATTAGTAATCAGTGGGGAAAGCAATGAATTCAAATCATGTCAGGGAAAAAATTAACTCTTTGAGGACAAAAGTCTGTCCCTAGTCTCACCTTGCATTATATACCAAAATAAATTCCAGATAGATGTGATAAATGTAAAATAAAATCATAAGAGACTTGAAGAAAATACATGTTTGTATACTTGCTCTCTGGATGGAAAGGAATTTCTAAATACAAAAGCATTGGAAGGACTCACTAAAGAAAATAAATCAATAGATGTATCTAAGTAAACACTAACACTTTAAAGATTTTAAAACAAACTGCAAGTACTAACAGATGTTATTCGGGTGTACCAGCTATGTGCTGAACATCATGCCTGGAGCTTTGTCTTCATCACTCACCTTTCACACTACAAAAGATACAAAGGGATCAGTGTTATTACCTCCATTTCACAAGTGAGGAAACTAAGACTGCAAGGTTACACCAGTTTACAGTTTTGGCTGCACACTGAGTTACATATGGAACTTCAAAAAGACCCATACCTAGGCCCCATCCCAGAACAGTTCAATCAGAATTTCTGAGAGTGGAACCTGGCCATTCAAACACTTTGCCCAAAGTCACACAGCAAAGACGGAGCAGAGGTTTTTCTGCCTCCTAAACATATGACCTTTTCGTATATCACACAGAAGGATTTCTTTAAAATATAAACAGCTGCTTAGTTCTCAAAGACTGCAAACACCTAAATGAAGGTTTAACTTAAAGCATAAAAAAATTAGATGTGAGGATGTATTTGTTGACCCATCTGCAACATGGACTCCATAATCTGTGTTTTGGGGCATCGATAAAAACACCCAGGGCTGGAGTGGATGATGCTCTGAGAGTTCCTCCAAAACTGTATGCTAAAAGAAGTAATAGAAAGTAGGAGGCCTAGGGGAAGGATAACATTTTGATGGTCTAATAATTTTGAAACAACTGGCAGTGCACGCACAACATGTACAATGTTTACATAAATTGACTTGCTTTGGCTTATTTATTGCCATTGTAGCTTCTCCATCAAGTGATACTTAATATGCATTAGTAATTTATTGCATCATTTTTAAGAGCACAGATTTTGCAGACAAATCACCTAATTTACTTCCCAAGTATACTCTTTATAACTGGGTAATCTTAAGTACGTTACTTACCTTCTCCATAACTCAGTTTCCTCAACCATGAAATAGGAATAAAAAAGTATCATATTAATGCCACACAAGAAATCACTGGAAACACTAGTGACTTTAGGTCTCATGGTTGTTGTGGGTAGGAATGCAGGAGCAGCTGAGTTGGGAAGTCCCAGCTTCGGGTTCTCTTAGGCCAGGGCTATAGTCATCTGATGGCTTGAATAGGGATGGAGTATCCACTTCCAAAGTATCCATCACTCACATGAATGATGACATGGTACTTACTGTTGGCAGGAAGCTTCAGTTTCTCTCCACAAAGGTCTCTTTACAGAACTGCTTGGGAATCTACACGGCATGATGTCAGACATCTCCCAAAGCAATTGATCCAAGAGACCAAGGTGGGACTTGCAATGCATTTTGTGACAGCCTTGGAGGTCATACATCATCATTTCTGCAGTATTCCATTTGTTACACAGATCAATCCTGATTTAGTGTGGGAGGAGACTTTGGGAATATTATATAACCAAATCAGAAATTCTGGGAGTAGGTCTGGACATTAGTATTAGTAGGTTAAATGTCACTTCAGGTGATTCTAATATGCAGCTAAGCTTGAGTACCACAATTCTATTCCAATGCTTACGCTTCATGAAGATAGTCAATCCTGAAGCCCTAGTTGAGAGGTCTTCACCTTGACTGCTCTAGATGTTTAGGCTAAATACAGTTCTAGCAGAATCTTGGGGTATAGGACCCAGATATCAATATTTTAAAAAAAAACTTTCTAGAGCATTACAATACACAGTCAAGTTAGAAGCACACTGTTTTAATTATTTAACTTATATTTAACTTGTATGATTGTATTCCCATCCCCTACAACACAGCATTTTCTTCTCTAACAAAGCATTTGCATCTTCAAGACCTGTTTTCATTTGTTGAAAACAAAGGGAAGACCTTTGCCTCACCCTAATGTGCTGGGAACGCTGAAGATGGGTGGGAATGTGCAGCATGGCGCCAGTTGCTCTGTCTACACTCTTTGTGTCTGGAGGATTCAAGCCTCCAGCATGTCAGCCAGGCTCCTTTGGCCAGAATTTGCCTTCATGCAAAAGAAGAAACCTCCTAGGCATGTGATTGCTGGGCCAGGAAAATGTCACCCATTGCCAGAGAAGAAACAGCCTTCCACAACACTAGAGTGAATGACAAATAAAACCGGTTCAGCCAAAGTGGTTGGAGAAGTATTAGAAGGATTGTGAGATGGCTATTCTGGAAACAGTGCCTAAAAGATGCACCTGGTAATGTTTATAGGTGCTGTTCAGCCACACAACATGCCCCAACTTCAAGGATATGGATCTATCTGCTGGTCTGTGAGTCTGCTTTTGTAAACACACATTAGCATGACATAGAGAACAATCAATTACAGTTTGGAGTGGATGAGCAATAGAAAGCAAATGGCAAGTGTATTGGGGCCAGAAAAATACTAGATGAATGGCAATTTCTAATGAATGATACCATCAAATTAGGCACAGAAAACTTGTGGTGTGCTGGGGGAAAAAAAACCCTTTTTGCAAATATTTGAGATTGAGAGAAACTTTTAACAGACTTTGCCAATAGTTTTCTCTTCACTTTTAAACCTATGTTTGTGAAGGAAAGCTTAATCCATGTGTTTCAGATTCCTTTACACATAACTCATTGGAATCTTTATTTTCAAAAAAAACAAGTCTATTTAACGTCTAAGATGACTTTGTTTTGTTTTTTTTAATTTTTCCCTCTTTGAAAAAGGGCTCAAATAGCATGTTTGCCAGGGTTAGAGCCCACTCAGCTTTTGTAAATACAAAATTTTGACCACTGCTCAGGATTTGAATTTCTTCACATTCGCCAAAAATGTGACTTTCTGTTTATTTTGAATACAGAAATCCCTTTTCAAAATTGAGTTTGAGACTCTCAATGAACTCTGAATGCAATAGATTTGCCCATCCATAGGTTCTTTTTTGCCTATGCATTTATATTACAATCTTTCTGACTCTTTGGAAAAATTTTAACTTGTGTTTCCTAGTAATGAAAGAAAAATATATTGAGCTTATGATAGCACCTTTTATCAATGATCTCAAAGCTGTCTTGCAAACGTGAGCACAGAGCTACGACAATATTAGTCTCCATATATCCTGTCATGAATGCAACATTTGACTTGGAGAAATAAGAAAATGAGAAGTAAGAATGTAAAAGGAGAGTATATGAACTAAAAGCAAGCTAAATGGGACATTAGAACCCCAATAATTTTTTTCACATTCATCACTTAAGAAAATTAGTTAGGTGTTTCTGTTTTACAAGCTCTATTTCTTAGAATGAAAGGAAAGGGGAACTAATTGTGTTAGTTATGTGGAAAGTCATGCAAATCACCTAATAAAAACTGTGCTGAAATGATGAAAATCACCTAATAAAAGCCAAATAAATATTAGTCAGCTATTCAGATATATTTATCTGCATAATACTGTATGCTCTTTTATTTGGAATAGCTTTCCTTTTCTTTACTAACTTTTTAATTATAGATGCTTTGCTCAGGTAATCAGCAAGCAGGAGAAAAAGCTCAAGAAAGTTATAATGAACTATTGTCAAGAAACTGAAATAAATATTATTTTCATTGATGCAGCAAGCTGATATGTAATTTCACCCCCAGATGAGTAATTTGGTCAACACCATCTTTTATGTTGACTGTTACCTGGTTATATGGGGATATTTGTATGGGAAGTAGAAGCCATAGCTCTTGTCCTTGAAGAACTTACAATTAGGGCAGTAGGACATTTTATTACCAAACATAAACCATAAAAAACAAGAGGTTAATTTATAACAATGACAAGTATTCAAGCAACTCCGTGTTTGGGAAAGGCAGAACAGCCACAGAGAGAGTGAGTTACCATACCCTAGGACACTCAGAGCTCTTTGACTGCCAGGATACCACAGGAAACATAGATATGAATTTTCACATGATAGATTCATTTCTGAAACTGATAATATAATCTAAATCATTCTATCTTATACAAATAATTGCAAGACTGACATTTAAGGGAAGACCAAATTGAATACAGCAGTGGAGAGGGACATACTTTAATAACTTCTATTGGCATCTTATGCTTATTTTCTATAACAAAGTTTACATTCACTCTTTCTACTTAATATACTCAATTGGATAAAAACATTTATAGTATAGTGATTAATTTTTATTCATTATATTTTATTTTATTTTATTTTATTTTACTTTATTGTCTTTTATGTTTTGCTTGTGCAGATATTTTATCTCAGGGCTAGACTCTTAAAATGCCAATGATTTATATTAACTACAGTTGTCTATTGAAGAATACACAGCAACTTCTTTAATGAGGAATTAAAATCAGACATTTTAAGGGAAGATTTTGAATGTTTTCTCTGTTTGGCTAACCTTAATTGAGTTTGCCTCTCAGTCCCCTTTTCTAAACATAGAGCTTTCACTTCCCAGAAAAGATGTGTGGGAAGGGGAAATGCTTGAAATGAAGATTTGGACTCCATAGTTATGAATATTATTATTCCTGGGATTCTGGAAAGATTGTAGAGTAGGAAGCATGAGAAATTTCTCTCTCCACCTAGACAATTGTACTGGCAGACTCTGTCTGATGTAAGTATTTGGGAACTCTGGAACTTATCGAAAGCTTGCAACTTCCAGATGAAGACTTGGTTGATAAGCTGTGTTTAATTTCCATCAGTTTCAGCTCTTAGCACAGTGGCCACTACCCCTCCTCCACCTCCAGCCCCAGGGCAGGCAGCTGTGCACATGGGCCATGAGCAGTTCATACATGGCTTGTGGAAGCCAGGGTGAGTGTACTAGTCAGGGTTCTCCAGAGAAACAGAACCAATAGGGTATATATAGATATAATAAGAGGAAATTTATTGTAGGAATTGGCTCACGTGGTTATGGAGGCTGAGAAGTCCTGTGATCTACTCTCTGCAAGCTGGAAAACCAGGAAAGCTAGTGGTGTAGTTCTCATAGTGGGCAAAAAGGACCCTGTTCTACAAATATTAGAGATTTTTGTTCTGATTGCTGATTTCTGCTTCTAACCTCAAAGGTACAGGCAAAGAGGTGTGCAGCCCTTGTTGTCATACCTTCCCCCGTTGTTGCAGGCCCTTCTTCCTCTGGCTGAAATGACTTCCAGGGAATTGAAGAGGCTGATGACCTTTTCCCCATCTTCCTTCTTTTTCCCTTTGTGGGAATCAGATTAATATTAAAGGCTAGCATATATAAAAACAACTGCATGTAAAAGGGGTCATTAAAAAGTCACCATTAATGCTCAACATCACTAAACATAAGGGAAATGCAAATTAAAGCAACCATGAGATATCACCATGTGTCTATTGAAATGGATACAATCAGGATAACAAGACATAAATGTTGGTGAGGATTTGGAGAAAAGGGAACCCTTGGGCACTGTTAGTAAGACTATAAATTGGTATAGTCACTACTGAAAATATAGTGTAGAGGGTCCTCAAAAAATTAAAAACAGAACTACCATATGATCCAGCATTCCACTTCTGCGAGCATAGCCGAAGAAAAATAAAGCACTATGTTAAAGAGATATGTGCACCTTCATGTATATAGCATTATTTACAATAGCCAAGACATGAAAATAACGTAAGTATCCATTAATGCATGGATAAAGACGTTATGAGACAAATACACACACACACATATATATCACATCTTCTTTATCTGTTCATCTATTGTCAGGCACCTTGGTTGCTTCCATATCATGGCTACTGTAAATAATGCTGGAATGAACATTGGAGTGCATATATCTTTTCAAATTAGTGTTCTCATTTTCTTTGGATAAATACCCAGAAATGGAATTGCTGGGTTTTATGGTATATCTATTTTTAGGTGTTTTTTTTTAAACAAATCTCTATGCTCTTTTCCATGGTGGCTGTACCAGTTTGCAGTCCCACCAACAGCACACAATAATTCTCTTTTTCCATATTCTTGCCAACACATGTTACTTATTTACTGTTTGATAATAGCCATTATGACTCATGTGGGGTGGTATCTCATTGTGGTTTTGATTTGCATTTCCCTGATTGTCAGTGATGTTGTGCATCTATTCATGTGCCTGTTGACCATCCAAATGTCTTCTTTGGAAAAATGTCTGTT
>VMDR010034956.1:0-10915 GCA_007922815.1 Macrotus californicus | reverse complement strand
GAAAAAGAGGCAAAATAAACCCCAGAATTAGCCTGAGAGAAGCCTTAGAAATCTAGTGCAACAGGACTAATTAAGAAATCACTAATTCTGAGGAGGTAATCGTAAATGACATCATATGGGGAAAGGCAAGTTTTCAAAATATTAGTTTTCAATAATAGGGCTTAAAAGTTGTTTAAATTCTTCAACAATTCCCATTTGGCATCTTTTTAAAAAGTCCTCATTACCTCCATTCCTAATCGAATATCTTCTAAAACCCCGTCCACAACATGGATTCCAACATCCTCTTGGTAGAGCACTAGTCCGGCTAAGAGGTTAGCCACACAGTGAATACTATTGTATTTCACATTCCAGATGTTTATCATACAACAAATAACATAGTCTTTCACTTCTTGGTCCTGCCAGGGCAACTTTCGCATCTGTCTCAAAACCTAAACAAAGAGAATTTTGTTTTAATTACTAAGGTAAGCACATAGTAGTCCAATATACCCAACAGCATTGATATTTTATTATGATTATATAGATAAAGACCTTTTGAAATGGAAAATACTTTAAAGATCCTCTATTAGCCTTTTCACTTTACAAAGTGAACATGACGTTTTTCTAATTATTGACAAAATATATTCACATTTTCTCTATATCTTTCCATAATGCCCCCAAATTTCCTTGTTTCTAGGTCTTCAATTAAGTTAACAGTATGTACTCATATACTAAGGTCAATGAAATACCCAAGATTTACCAAAAATATCTTCTTTTGTGTATCATTTGATGTATGTAATCTCAGACACTTTTTATATATCAAAGTTTCCCAATAAATAAATAAAGCCAAGGTGAGTTGGTTAAAAGATCATTTAAGATAGAGAACACAACATCAAGACTGACATTACACAGTGTCCTGTCTCCTCATGTAAAAGAGGGGGGTCATAAAAGCACTTCATAGAGTGTTGTAAGGATTAGACAAGTTAAAACATGTGAAGTATGTAGGAAAGTGGCACATTTTGAGTACCCCATAAAAGCTGGCTATTACTATTTCAAAAACTCTACTGGTAATGAGATAATCAGCAGGACTCCACCTGTAATCAAGTTCTTTCCATTTTCATTCTAAAGGAAAATGGATACTATTCCTTTCATCTCTATACCCACAATCCATCTTTTAACACTAAATATGTTCTCATGTCGGCATCACTAGCAATATTAATGTCTTTTCAACTGCGTAAGCATTCTATGTTTTTCAAACTTCTCATCAACTCTAAACTAGCTGTCAAAATCCCTATTGTTTTAAACTATTTTTCTGCCTCTCTGAAAGCTGGTTTTAATTTTCAAAAGCTGCACTATCATTCTTATTACCTTTGACCCCACCCATGCATTATTTTATGCCTCTTATCCTCCCCCAAAATTTCCTCTGTCCAGAAGTTAATTTTTTATCTAAAAAGTTCTATACTGTATTGTTTTAACTTGTAGAATTAACCAAGACATGTTTTGTTCCAATATATTTTACTTAAAAGTGAAGTTTCTAAAAGGGTTAACTGTAGTAATTAACAGATGAGTGGTTCTTAAACTTTTCTGGTAAGCGACCCCTGTTAAGAATCTAAAGAAAACTAGACTTTGTCTTAAAAAAAAAATACAGATAGCCCCGGAATTCAAAATTAGGAAATTCCAGAGGGTCATGGGCCTCCTAAAAGCACATTCAAGGTTAAGATCTCCTGTTCTGAAGCTAAATATTTAAAATCAAAAACTCATTACAGAATACTGGAGACAAAGTCATAGTTTCAAATATATATACTTAGTATCAAAACTCAGTTTACAAGAATTACCATTTTAATTAAAGAAATTACCACAGAAGGAAAACAAAACATGTCTCATACATTATGTAACATTGCATGAATTCCCTCTTAGGATGACCTGTATAGAGTCAATGGAACTTGGGATCTATCCCCACAACTCCTAAAAACTTCAGTGCTGGGACTTTAACAGCTCTGCTTCAATTTCTCCATCTACAAAATGTGAGTAATGCAAGATACTTGCATTTCTTATCTCTATTTTGTGGGGCACTAAAGCAATTAGTAACAATTTATAAACAGACTAACCTACAAAAACTGAAATAGATGCCCCTGACCTAAAACAATTTTGTACACAGGCTACAAGGAAAGTGCACTGCTTTTACTACTATTATCATTAGGATGAGAACGAATGAACTTGAATATGTAACTATCACAAATCTCAAGCTGACCACTATGGAACAGATTCCAGTAAGATTTACCTTCTCATCCTGGCCAGTGGCTCAGCTGGTCAGAGTATCACCCTGATACACCAAGGTTGTTGCTTCAATCCCAGGTCAGGGCACACCCAAGAATCAACTAACGAATGCATAAATAAGTGGAACAACCAACTGATGTCTGTGTATGTGTGTGCATGCATGTCTCTCTCCCCCTCTCCCTCTCTAAAATCAGTAAATTTTTTTTAAAAATTAAGAAAGAAAAAAAGATTTACCTTCTCAGTGGTGACCTTGGAAAGATCCTTGTATAAAAGTTTCCGGACATACTCCTGGAGAGGAGGACGTTTCTTTTTCACTGTCTTCTCAGCTGGAGGAGGGTTGCAGTAGTAGTACGCATTCTCCACCATTGTGACATATCTCGCATCAAGATGCATTGCTTGTTTCTTTCTCATCATTTGTTCCTAAAATAAAAAGTCTACATTAGTCAAAACATGTTCATCCTAAGGTTTCCTTATTCCTAACAAAACTTTAAGTTCTCAATGATATGATTTCAGGATAAAGGGCCAGAAAAGGAAAAAAACAATCACTAAGTATTTCTAAGAGTGTGCAAGCACACTAATTGTTACACCACTAATCATCTGTTTAGAGGACACTAGTTTCTAACTGCTTGGTCTTTGGCCTTGTCCAGTAAAATACTCAGAGAACTTTGCTACAAATGTAATGTATAACTCTGCCAAACTACATGAACTCTAAGCATAACAATGTTCATATATATGAATGACTGAAATTAAGGACCAAAAATATGAATAAAGGGGTGACTGTGGCTCTCCCTGTTTCACATACAACTGAGAGCAAATTTATTCTCAGAGCCTGTGCCATTCAGTACTATACCAGATAAATCTGACATATCTCTATAGACAAGAACACTAAAAGCCCCCAAGGTCTTATATTTGTCCACAGCCCTCAGCACCAACTCAGAGGTGACTAAGAACACAGATCTATCTAGTCAATCATCATCTACTTTAGGCTTTCTTTCTCAATCTGACATTTTGAACTGAGTAATTCTTTGCCATAGGGGGACAGGGGCTCTCCTGTATACTGTAGGATGTTTGGTACAACCTTGACCTCTACCCAATAGATGTCAGCTGAGAACCACCAAGTAGCTGAAGATCTTCAAACAGCACTCCTGATCCTTAAAACAGTATCATATTAAATATTAAGATTACTGAATTTATTCAGTCATACAACAAACATTTTACTTGGCACTTACTATGTGCTGTAAAATTATTATAGCACATTATTCCAGGTGCTATAACTGAACAGTCAACCAGACATGTTTCCTACTTCATAAAGCCTTACAGTCTGGTATAGGAAGACAGAATAAACAAGTCAACAAATAAACTAACAATCTTTTAAATAATAATTATGATCAGTGGTATGAAGAGAAATAAGGCATTAAGATGGAGTGTCATGAGGAGCCTACTTTAGGTAGGGTGGGTTAGGGACGGCCTCTCTAAGAAAATAACCTGAAAGATGACAGAAGGTTGAGAAGAGTCATGGGGAAAGCATTCACAGAAGAAGCAACAGCAAAAACAGAGGTTCTGAGGAGAGAGGTTACATGTTACAGAAACTAAAAGGCCAGTAAGGTGCCCTCAGGAAACTGCATGAGATGAGACTTAAGAGGTAGGAAGGGCAGGGTAATACCAGACTCTGCAGACATAGTAAGAACTTTGGGTTTTAAGCATGCAGAGGGAAACTACAGGAAAAGCACTCAGGGCTCTTTATAAATCTAGTTTGTTGCCTGCCTCTTCAGTCATATCTGAAGCTCATTGAATCAGTGTCTTTCTTCTCTGCCTTTAAGATTCAGATTAGTCTCTAAAATAAACACCACTTTTCCAGGAAACTTTTCCTAACATACCAAGACTAGATTAAGAGCTTCCTCTATCTATGCCCATAATATGCTATGCTTACCCACATTATTATATTGCATTTACCACCATATATTCCAACTGCCTAGTTACTCCTCTGACTCATTCAATTCCATGACAGCACGGACCATCTTTTTCATCTTTAGATCCCAAAGGTCTGACATAAGAGTTTGTACTCAGAGAACAGTATGAAGCTGTTAGGGAAGGTATTTCCTGACTCATAAGTTTGGCTTAGGTAACCCTCCATGAGCCCATAATATTCTCAGTATAACTATATTGAAAACACTTAACACTGTATTAGAATTAACACTGGATCTGGACCACTTGGAGGATGGCAACCGTACCCCATTTTGTGTGCTCCTCCTCCGAACCAGCAGTAACACGCCTGATACACAGGACTCACAAAATGGTAAATAAACAAGGCTCCTATCTTAAAAGCAAGAGAATCAATAATAACAACTAGCTTCTTTTGTTGTATGAGGAAAAAAGGTCCACTGAGCCAAGAAAATCAGTCAGGCAGGAAGGACTTTGGTTATCAGCAATCATGTCCATCCATACTACCACAATTAGTAAATATTTTCCCTAGCAAAAAATAAATACTGAGGATTCAACGTTATAAATAAAAAGTAAGTATTAAAAACTAAGCTTTCTTAGCATCTCTATTACATTTTATATTTAATTAAACTTATTGGGGTTGCACTGGTTAATAACATTATATATGTTTCAACTAATACATTTTTTATATGCAGGGTCTCATTTAATCTTACCACAATGAGCCAAAGAGTAGGAAGAATTTTCTCCTTGTTACAATAAAAATTTGACCTTGGAATAACTATTATATGATTAATGTGATATAAATCTAGAGAGAATTTGGAAAATCAGTTCCATTTCACAGCCTTCACATTAATATTTTTGTGTAAGAGAAATAAAGTCTCACGTTTCTTCATTTTTAAGTATCACAGGAAAAGTATTCAGGCTCATAACAGGATTCTAAAAAAATAACATATCTAGAGAAAAATGACACAATCAAGACTTCTATAACAGCAACACTGATGAAATGACAGTGTATGCCAGGGATTCCTAAACCACAGCTCTCTCAAACACTAACACCAACTCCTGCTACCCCCCGAAAAGGCTACCAGAAAAATGCATGGATATTATCAATAAGCATAATGACTTAATTGCTTAATAAACCAGATGGCCATTTCAGCATCCTAAGTAACTTAAGAAATAACTTCTCCCCACAGGTAATTTTTTAGGCTTATATTTTATGTTTTTTAATTTTAAATTTTAATTTTATTATGTTAAGTTTATAATTTATGTGCTTATGGCACACCAATCTAATATAATAGTATTGAGAGTACTTGCTCATTTGCATCATTTGTCAAAAGTTATTTTCTGTTAAACTTAATTCTGCTTCACAAGATTGTTAGCTCACTGGCAACCAAGTGAGAAAAATTCCAACAACTCTCCAGGACTGGCAGCTCTTATGTACAAAATGTTCTAGTTCAGGTAGTAGAAATGTTTATAATTATATGGCAAAGCAAGGTAACAGGCACGGGTCAGTATTTTTAACCCCCGAAGTAAATGAAGAAACTCAAGCTCTTGCTAGGATTCTCAAGCCCTTACCAAAAGTACACTGGTCCTCAAGTGAGATTCTGGAGATCTGAAAAGAAACCTTCCACATGTTTCCAGTAAGGTACATGCCATTTCAATATGGTGATGGGAAAAGTCTGACAGAAGCATCTGTAATGATAATAATGATGAGAAACCACAAAGACAATACTTCAATCCCACTAGAGAAAATAAAAAAATTATACTTCCAATCTATGTATACTTAAAAATGTCAATACAAAAAACAAAAGGTAGTCTACTTTAGTTCAATAGTCTTCATTGCTGGTTATCTTTTGTGTTTCACCATAAAAACTTTGTCTAAAAACTTCAATATATTTAATGTCTTTGCTTTTAGACGGACATATGAAAACTAATATCAAAGCCACATGATTAAACATATCACATACACAGCTAACACTTTCTAAATAATTTTTTTTGGTTTAAATATATTTACTTTTTAAATTCTGACTACAAAAAAATTATTATATGACGTTTACAACACAACACATTATTGTAACACTGTAGTAGCATTTATCCTCTCAATCTTTGTCTATGCATACATTTATGAACAAAAATAGACTCAGACATGTCATTTAGTATCTTGATGTTTTGGGGGGGTTTTTGGGCTAACATGATTAATATAGTATTTCTTAATTGTTTCATTTTTTCTCACATTTACAACTATTACAAAACTTTAAATGTATTAAAAATTCAAATAATTTAGCACTAACCTTTAAACAATGCAGTGTATCATTTTTTGTGAACATCTTAAACTTAGTTAGTTCTCCAATAAAACGAACAGTTTTGTTCTTTGTTTCAATGTTGATCTGGTCTTTTTTTCGTACCTACAAATTTAAAAAGACAATTGCTTAGATAATTAATTCAAAATCTCTGTGATAAGAACTGTTATTTTATTAAGATTGAATTCACTCCAAATATTTTCAATAAATTTCGGTATAATTTCTGCTATATTCAAATGGTTTTAAGTTAAAGCAAAATAAGCTCTGTACATCAGTGCGAGTAGGAAGTGATTTGCAAAACAGTTCCAGGGCAAAATAATTTGGGGAAATAATGCATTTTATCAGACTTAAAGAGGATCTCAAAATAAGAAACCTATTTGACTTAAAATAATTCTCACATTTATTTGGCAACATAAATCTCCCTTCTGAAATGTTAACAATGACTAGTTAACATCCCACTACACTGATATTATAAGAAACATACTTTAGGAGATGCTGCTTTAAAAATAACAAATGTAACTTCCCGCCAAGATGGAGGCATAGGTAGATACACTTTGCCTCCTTGCACAACCAAAAGAAGAACAATAACAAATTTAAAAACAAAAAATAAACAAAACTGCCAGAAAACCAAACTGTATGGAAGTCCGACAACCAAGGAGTTAAAGAAGAAACATTCATCCAGACTGGTAGGAGGGGCAGAGATGGGCAGCCGGGGTGGAGAGGACATGCAACAAGGCAGCGGCTAGAGGACCAACAGTCCCACATTTGTGTGCAGATAAACCGGGAGGAAAAACTAGGGGTAAGACAGACCTCGCAACCCAGGGTTCCAGTGCAGCGAAATAAAGCCTCAAAACCTCTGACTGAAAACACCTGTGGGGGTTGAGGCAGCGGGAGAAACTTCCAGCCTCACAGGAGAGTCCGTTGGAGAGACCCGCAGGGTCACAGGATGTACACAAACCCACTCACCCTCCAATCAGCACCAGAAGGGCCCAATTTGTTTGTGGCTAGTGGGGCAAGTGACTGAGAGCCAGCCAAGAGCTGAGCAAGTGGCATTGTTCCCTCCTGGCCCTCACCCCCACATACGACACAGCAACCTGGGTTGCTCCACCCTGGCAAATAACTAAGGCTCTGCCCCTTACTACATAAAAGGCACTCCGAGACAAAAAAATATGGCCCAAAAGAACGAACAGATCAAAGCTCCAAAAATAGAACTAAGTGATGAAGAGATAACCAACCTATTAGATGGAGAATTCAAAACACTGGTAATCAGGATGCTCAGAGAAATGGTTGAGTATGGTCGCAAAATTGAGGAAGAAGTGAAGGCTA
This sequence comes from Macrotus californicus, assembly GCA_007922815.1. NCBI lineage: Eukaryota > Metazoa > Chordata > Mammalia > Chiroptera > Phyllostomidae > Macrotus > Macrotus californicus. Next base: position 3,095 of record VMDR010034956.1, on the reverse strand, counting down.
TGCAAAGTAAAATAAAGGAAAATGTACAGGGAACTGACAGTGAAGGGAAGGAAACTGGGACTCAAATCAACGGTTTGGAGCAGAAGGAAGAAATAAACATTCAACCAGAACAGAATGAAGAAACAAGAATTCAAAAAAATGAGGAGAGGCTTAGGAACCTCCAGGACAACTTTAAACGTTTCAACATCCAAATCATAAGAGTGCCAGAAGGAGAAGAGGAAGAGCAAGACATTGAAAACTATTTGAAAACATAATGAAGGGGAACTTCCCCAGTCTGGCACAAGAAATAGACTTCTAGGGAGTCCAGGAAACTCAGAGAGTGCCAAAGGAGTTGGACTCAAGAAGCACACACCAAGGCACATCATAATTCATTACCCAAGATTAAAGATAAGGAGAGAATCTTAAAGGCAGCAAGAGAAAAGGAGACAGTAACCTACAAAGGAGTGCCCATAAGTCTGTTAGCTGATTTCTTAAAAGAAACCTTGCAGGCAAGAAGGGGCTAAAAAGTAGTATTCAAAGTCATGAAAAGCAAGGACCTATATCCAAGGTTACTCTATCCAGCAAAGCTATCATTTAGAATGGGAGGGCAGATAAAGTGCTTCCCAGATAAGGTCAAGTTCAAGGAGTTCATCATCACCCAGCCCTTATTATATGAAATGTTAAAGGGACTTATCTAAGAAAAAGATGATCAAAACCATGAACAGTAAAATGACAACAAACTCACAACTATCAACAACTGACCCTAAAAAAAGCAAAAATAAAAAGTAAGCAAACAACTAGAAAAGGAACAGGATCACAGAAATGGAGATCACATGGAGGGTTATCTGAGGGGAAGGAGAGAGAGAAAAATGGGGGAAAAGGTACAGGGAATAAGAAGCATAAACATTAAGTACAAAAGAGGGGAAAGTTGAGAATAGTATGGGAAATGGAAGAGTCAAAGAACTTATATGTATGACCCATGGACATGAACTAATGTGGGGGAATGCTGGTGGGAGGGGGGGCAGGGCAGAGGGGAATAAAGGGGAATAAAATAGGACAACTGTAATAGCATAATCAATAAAATATATTTTAAAAATAACAAATGTTAAGAGCTCACTTAAGCAAAATATTATTAAGGCTCAGTTAGGGTATGATACTGACAAACTATCTATTGCTTTATTATCATAAATTATTTATAATGAAATTTCCCACATAATAACTATCCTTTAACACTAGTCATATACCAAAGTTCAAATCCTTTACAAATATAACCCCCTACGCAGGCACATATTTCAAGAACTGTAGAATACAATAAAATCCTATCACAACAGTACAATGTGGCAACAGACATCTGAAGATAAATGTAATTGGATTCAACCTCAGAATTACATTTTCACCAGAAAGCCAAACCTACAGTCCTGAAATTTTTTATTGAATAAAAAGAACAATAATATGGTGGTACCTTCAACTAGTTTGTTGTTCCTTACTTTATCCGAATACTATCCTATCTTATTTGTTCCACATAATAACATTCGAAAAGGCACAACAGCTGTTACAATTCTGATTCAATAGTGAGACAAAAACAAAAGAACCAAACCTATCAAATGACTTGACCAAGAATCAGTACTGAAATTCCAGTCTTCTGTTACTGAGAATTTCACGACACTAATATGTGCTGTCCTTACCTGTCCAGTGGCTAGACAATTGATGATAATCATTTATTATAAACACTAAACTTCTACATACTCAGACAGCTAACACTTAAATGAAATTTATCACCTTCATTTTTTTAAAAAAGATTTTCTTTTTTTTGAGAGGGAAAGGAGGGGAGAAAGAGAGGAGAGAAACATCAATGTGTGGTTATTTCTCACACACCCCTAACTGGGGACCTGGCCTGTAACCCAGGCATGTGACCTGACCAGGAATCGATCGAACCAGTGACCTTTAGGTTTGGGGGATGACATGCAACCAATTGAGCCACATCAGTCAGGGCTATCATCTTCATTTTGAAGAACCTAGATTCTATAGCAGGCAGAGGAAGGCTTTTAGACTTTTTAGATCTTCGGGGATAATTTTTAAACAAAACTGTTTATTCATTTTAAAAAAATCAGAGCTCACCATAACTGTATTTAATCTAAAGCTCCAATAAAACTGTATCAATTAAAAATAAAAATCACAAAACTTCAACTTATAGAACTTTATTTAATCACATCATTTAGGCATTCAAAATAGCCTTGGAACTGGAGATGAATAGAAAAAATAGAATTAACTAGATTTTAGTTTCTAATATTAAAAAACTATACTGAATAACCTTGACTATTTTAGCCTTGCAACTTAAAGTACAGTCTTTATAAAAACCTTTTCACAAATATGTCTGATAAACACTGCATATAAAAAAGCTGCTCATTAATTTTTCTTATTTTGTTAACTCCTGGGATAGATTAAGAATGTGGATCCTGGACCACATCTGCTGGGTTTAAATCCCAGTTGTATCACTTTACTAGCTGTTACTCAAAGTCTATGCCTCTTTTTCTTCATCTGTGTAATGGAATAAACGTAATATGCTTCGTGGGGGTGTTGTGAGTCTTAAAGTGAACTGGTACATGTAAAGCACGTGTACCAAACCATGACTGCCCAGACCAGGAGAGTCCAGGTAAGTATTAGCTACTATTAATTTTATTTATCTTTGTATATTTGTATTACTAATACATGGACACTAAATAAATACTGAGTAAACAAATAAATGAAAATGCTAATGTTTATGTATATATTGCAGCGACAGAAGAACAAAAGATCTATAGTTAGAACATCTGAGCCCTTATGGTCATTCTGTGCAATTTTTTGAGGGTACATGGATTTGGACAATTCATGTAAATTCCGTGAACCTGTTGGCTCATTTGGTAAATTAAAGATAAAAATAAGGATGATGATGGTGGTGGTGGTAATGATGATAACTACATTTCACTTGATACTAAGCAAGTAATGTACAGAGCAAAAGATTATACAACCTTTAAAATGATGTTTAAGGAATGTTTTGAATGACACTGTAAAATCCTTCTGCATGAGATATAAGGAATGAAAAATTATACATACAATATAAACTAAAGATAAATAAA
>VMDR010034955.1:0-10912 GCA_007922815.1 Macrotus californicus | reverse complement strand
GTAATGGAATATTATTCAGCCACACAAAAGAAAGAAATCTTACTATTTGTGACAGCAGGGCTGAATCTAGAGGATGTTATGCTAATGAAACCAGACACAGAAGGACAAATAATACATGATACCACTTATATGAGGAATTTAAAATAGTCAAACTCATAGAAGCAGAGAGTAGAGTGGTGGTTTCCAATGGCTGAGGGGAGGGGGGAAAGAAGAGGCATTTAGTCCAAGGGTACAAAGTTTCAGTTATGCAGATGAATGAGACCTAGATACCTATAGATAACAACACTGTACAGCACACTTAAAAATTTACTGAGTGTAGATTTTTTGTTAAGTGTTTTTAATCATAGAAACCATAAATAAGCAAATACATGGTTAGAATGGTAGGAAGCTCTTGCAGGTGGTGGGCATGTCTATGGCAGAGGCTATGGTATGGTTTCACAGATAGGGACGTTTGCGAACTCACGAACTTGTAGACATTAAAGATGTACAGCTTATTGTATGTTAATTGTACCTTAATAAAGTGATTTTAAGAAAAAGATAGAAGAATTTAGAGCTTGCTTCCTGACTGTGGGCTTGGAGGGAGGATCAGCAAAGGCCCTCTAGGGAGATGGTTTTAAAACTGAACTCTGAAGGCTCAGTAACTCTGTTATTCTACCTCCCTCCCAATACTGACCTCCCACTGAATGGACTATGATTTCTCCACTTGATTAAAAAATTTTTTCTCATATTTTACATTAGCCCAGGAATGTGTTGGAAGTCCAGAATGAGCACAGCTCTGCCGGTCTATTTGGGCTTCACAGACTTAAGCCACACAGGCTTCCTGGGGCTCCATTATCTGCTTATGAACAGCAGGAGATCAGCGCAATGGACCATGTTATTGTCATTCCGTTTGTGTCTCTCAAGTCATTTTTCATCTCAACTAATCAGAAGATAAAGTCAATCCTTCTCCACTTTCCGCCTCCATCCTCACTTCAGTTTCCTGTGGTTTCACGCTGGGCTGGGCTGTTTGAAATCTGGTATAAAACACCCGTGAAGAGCTATAATTTTCAAATTTGCCCATGGGTAATGCGTATAGTAAATGTAAAGTACTAGTAATTTGGTTGTTTGAGATGTAATGATTTTTTGCATCAATATGCAGGGTTTGAGACAGGCACAAGCTTCTGGAAGTAACACGTGTGACTGGTGGTCAGACCCAGGGGTGCCCAGAGAGGTCACCTAAACAGTAAGGGAGGAGGGGAGGCAAGAAAGCCAGGAGCTGGTGTGGAACTCACGCTGTCCTCAATTCTTACCCCTTTGAAGCTTGAACACCAGGCAGAGAGAGAGGGGGCCTTAGGGGAACCACTGACTGGTTACCTGTCAAGAGTCCTAAAAGACAGCATTTCTTCCATCTGACACTTGGCTATGCTCTGATGTCTGGCCCTCTGTCCTGCAGGCTCAAACCTGATTTTATAAGCACCCAAGCACCCAGAGTACATATTTTTCTACCAGGACAGACCCAGACTAACCAACCTCGTGGGTTAAGTTATAGTATAAAATTATAGATTCCCGGCAAAGGGCCATGGTCACAGAAACCAGAACACATAAATCTGTGTGGCTGAACGGTCTCATCTCAGAGGAAGGCCTCCTTGGAAAGCTAAACCTTAATCAGGAGCTTGCTTGTTGTGAATTGATTCATCTTAAGAGCAATGGCACACATCGAATGGTAGTACCATCAGGCCATTTGTCCTACGAAAGTTCCAGATCTAGACTCTAATAGCTGTCCCTCGATCAGATACTGCCTGGATGGGCACCAGCAAACAGTTCTGTCTGTGATGATTTTTACTGATGGCTTTCTGACTAGCCATCCCTCTGCCCTCATTCCTAATGTAACTTTGTATGGCATTGGTTGCTCATGTTGGCTGAACACCAAGTCCTGAAAACAGTCTCTGTTTCTGACTTGCTTCATGTTTATTGTGTGAACAGCTCTGCCCTGCAGGCACTTTAGAGGAGTCTTGTCCATCCGGTTTCTCGTTACCTGGCCTGTGTGGGACTGTCCTTGGGCTCATGGGAATAGTTTAGCACTAGGAAGTTGTCCAAGGGCCCAGACTTTGTCCCTAAATCTCCTGGTTGACTTGCTGTGTGACTGTAACTTTTAGGAAGTTAGTGGCTCTGAAACTGACTGAATTTTGCCTTAGCACGTAAGAAATTCAGAACCAATCTGTGGGCTTCATTGGGCAACAGTGTAAGATCACACGCTATCTGCTAATTGTGCTGGTCTAAGAATCTCTGGTTTTTGGTTTTTTGTTCTTTTTCTAAAGTCTGTTCAACAATGGTTTTATACTTCTGTATTTTTGTAAGCTACCTCAGTCTGTAAAGGGAATTCAGAGCTCAACGCTCTCAATGTGCTTGCTGACAATAAATTTCTATAAATCAAAGACAAACAGCTGTAAATTTCTTGGAACACTTGAAAAAAGTGTAATCTTGTGCAGTTCTTTAAACTACTCAGACAGAAAATGAGTTTTTATGGTCCTGTGTGAGTGAAATTGTCTTATCTGCTAGATTTGGCTGAATTCTTGTGTAAGTATGTGGGAAACAAAAGGTAAAGATGGACTGGAAGTGGGGAGTACATCATGCACACAGAGAGGACTTAGTGTACATCAGGAAGACTTAGTGCACCCAGAAATGATTTTGTGCCCACGGGGAATATTTCATGCACACAGGAAGAACTTTGTGCACATGAGGAGGACATTGTGCCCACAAGAAAGACAATGCACATGGAGAGGTATCTCCTGGGTATGATGTACATTTTTTGTACACACGGAAGTCTCCTGGCTACAGTGGTTGTGTGGGGAAGGATGAGAGAGTTATAGGAGTCTCAGAGACTCTCCAGTTAAATGTGAAATACCCCAGGGAGGGGCTTCACAGAAATCTCATTTCTAACCACTGGAAATGTGGGGACTCCTTGCTTTGCAGGGTTTATAGCCTCATTGACCCTGAGTGTTGGGACCCTGGGGATCTCTAACCTAACCTCTCATTGTAAAGATGAAGAGACAGGCCAAGAATGTGACTTGCTCAGCATCACCATTATTTAGTGGCCAAGCCAGGGTAGTCTTCCCACACAGCTCTTTTTCCTCAGTTCTGTACCTGACACTTCTACCTGTGTCCAGTTCACTCCCTGTTTAACCCTGCATTGTGAACACAGCACTAACCTCCCCTCTCCTTACTCCCAGATCCTCAAGGTGAGACCTCGATGGCTATAAATTTTGGAGACAGTAACATGCTTTATCACCGAGGCATCATCCATAAATGTCAATGGTGACTCTAGGCCCTCTGTGCTGCTCAGAATTCCTTTGTATGTGAGAGAGACTCTTCTTGGTCTTAGGATGGCTTCAGGAGCACCAGCCATCATAGCTTTGTTTTAATTAGGACACATGGAAACGGGCAGGGACGCAATAACATGTACCACTTGATTCAGACTCCTTCAAAGAGCTTCCTAAGGCCGAGCTCCTCTAAGTGACCATGCCACATAACCGCCCCAGTTTTGAAGGAGGCAGAGAAACGTAGTTTTCAGTTGGGTGTTTTGCTTCCCTGAGTAAAATTGTGGTCTTTGGGAAAGTAAAAGGGTAGAAGGGATATTGAATAGACAACTTTCATTCTCTACCCCTTTCCTGACCATAGGGAAATTAATTAACTTCTTTGAATTTACTCATCTGTAAAATGAAAATTATATGAGGTCAAGTATGAAAGTTATGTAGCAAAGTACCTGGCACATAGTAAGTGTGCAAGAATATAGAACATTTAGAATACAGAACAATACTGATGATTGATAGGATGTAAAAAATTATCCACTATCATTGTGGTGGGGATGAGAACTATTTTTCAGAAAAGAAAAAGTTATAAATTTGAAAGGTAGATTTTTTTTTTCATGTGACATGTTGGGTGTTGAACTTTCTGAGGTATCTGGAAGCTTTTGTTCTCCAGGGGACCTGTGTGATTTTTAGGGGACTTGAGAGAGCTAAGAAAGGTACTCTGCTTGGCCATCAACCCTCCCTATAAGCCTTCCCTAAGCCATCAGGCTGGACCAATGCCCCTCCAAGAAATTCTCACTTTATATGTCTATCCCTTCCTGGTTGTGAGCCATGGAGGACAAGGGTTGTATCTTAGTCACCTACTTCTTCCAAGGGCCCAGCAGTATTAGAGGCATTATAAGTAGTAAATACATGTGCATTGCACTGAGATTAGCTGCTTTGGGCTAACTCCTTTTAATATTCTCTTTGGCCAGGGCTTTTTGAAAGAAGTCTCCGAAAAATGAGACAGTCTAGAAATTTCCTTATGCTTCACTCCCTCAGAGAAAGTTCAAAGCTCTGAATAGCTTTCAAGTTAAAGTGATGAAACTTTCAAGTTACATCATGGGTAGAGGTACTGATATTTTAAGGAACAAAGTTCTGCTCAGCCTGGACTTAGAGCAGAAGTCCCTGAGTCCAAGTTTTGTTTCTATTACTTGGTTATTAGTCTGGTGGTAGAGATTGAGCTAATTCCTTGGCCTCTAATTACTGATCTGTCAAGTGGGGAAATAACGCTCTCCATTTTCCACTTCCTTTAGTGTTGTGGTGCATACCGACGAACAAATGGATAGGAAGGGCTTTACGCTGAGTATAAGGGACCACCATGGCTGAGACTGTTGACTTTTATGAAACTTTGGACTTAGATGTCCAACCAACTAGGTGTGTTTGCTTGCCAGTGCTGCCATAAGTGCCATAGACTGGGTGGCCTGGGCAACAGAAATTTGTGGTCTCATGGTTCTGGAGCCTAGCTGTCTGAAATCAAAGTGTCAGCAGGGTTGTTTTCTTTGGAGGGCTGTGAGGGAGAATCTGGTTGACATCTCTTTAGCTTCTGGTGGTTTGCTGGTAATGTTTGACATTCCTAGGCTTATTGGAGCATCATCTTGATCTTTTCCTTCATCTTCACATGAAGTTCTCCCTGTGTGCATGTCTGTTTCTAGGTGTAAATTTCTCCTTTTCATAATGACATTGGTCATATGGGATCAGGGCCCACCCTAATGACTGCATTTTAACTTGACTGCCTCTTGCAGATCCTACCTCTAATTAAGGACTCATTCTGAGGTACTGGAGGTTAAGACTTCAACATGTGGATTTGGGGATACATGCACAATTTAACCCATAATGCTGGAGGAAAGTAAAAGGTCCACAGATGAATAACTAGATGACCCCTGGTCTGAAGAGTTTTATCTCCATTTAGTTCCTGGTGGATTTGGTGGCTACAATTGCATTTTCTAATTCTGGTTTCAGCAGAACTTTAGAACTCTATGATCTATTTAAATTTTCTGAGCATCAGTTTTCTCATAGAAATATTAGAGTACAATAGAAATATTAAAGACCTTCTCATAAGACTGTGGAGAGGATTAAATGAGATGGAATGTGTTAAGTGCCTTATGTTGTCCTTGGCACATTGTGAGTGCCTGAATAGATGGTCACTCCCTTTCTTCATAGCAATGTTAGATAAAGTTGGGAGACCAGGAAGGGGGTGGTGATAGACACCAAGCTCTGTAAAGCAGTTCTATCAATTTACCTGGCTCAATTGTTTTTGCAAAGAGCTATTTGAGTTCGAAGCTTTGGAAATGGGAAGTGAGCAGTCAGAACGCTTTTTGAACTGACAGGAGACAAGCTCGTTGATAATCCATCATCTTAAATTGCCTGCCTTTGATCACGCCTCGCTATTTTTTTTCTGATGATTTCATCAACAATGACTTCTACTAACTTTTTATGTGACTTTTCTTTAAAAGCAGATGATCTATAAATAAAAATTTCCTCCCAGATTCTGTTTGTTACCTTGAAAACTATGTGAGGCCTGATTTATTGCTCAAATACTTTGCACTCTTGCAACACACGGGCAACACATATTGAGAAAATGAAGCTCAGGTCAGTCACCTCTGGTAGGGTGAGGGGGGAAGTGAATTTGAAATCATGTGATTCAATCTCTTCACTTTTCAGATGAGGAAACTGAAGAACAGAGAAGCAGGATGACTTTCCTGAAGTTACCCAGCAAGGCAGGTCCTGGCGCAGGTCCCGGCCCAGATCCTGGCTGCTCTGCCTGCTAGTCGTCACAACTTCTGTTACTATATGCTCTAGTCTAGTTAATGTCTTAGGCAAGTCATTCCATTTCCTTGGTCCTAGTCCTCATTTGTCGGAAGGACTGGGCCAGCTGGCTTTTGTTCACCGAGTTGTAGTCAGACACTCCTGTGATTTGTCCAAGCCCTTGAGATCAGCAGAGCCTCTTGCCTCTCTGTCTGAGAGCATCAATGGTCATGGGCAGCATAAAGAGGCAAACTGACCCTGCTGATGGTGGGCAAACTGAGACCAAGTAGTGTCCTTCAATTCCAGGCAGACATCAGTGACTCTGGGGGGAAGTGGTCACTGTGATAAGTAGCATCACACAAAGTGAAGAGGAAAAATTCCTGTTAATGAGAATTGGTATTTGTGTCATGGAAAGTGTAGTCTTTAGTCTGTGGCAGGTTGGAATCCCATTCTATCTTACCAGCTAAGTGATCTTGGCCAGGTTAAGTTAAGCCAAGTTACTTAGTCTCAACTGCTTCATTAACAGCAATAATAAAAAACCTAGGTTGGAAGAGTATTGTGAAGATTAAATGAGATTATATAGGAAAGCCCCTACATAAGGCCTGGTATGTCTAAGTATTCAACACAGTGGTATAAGTAGCAGCAAAGTAGTAGAAATATTTTAAATGAGAAAGTTGGAGTGGACACGTGGTTCATAACCTGTTTTACGTCTGCTAGAAGTGACTGCCCTCCCCAATTATGCATACCAAATATAACAACAACTGGGATTTTATAGCATTCCCGAAACCCATGTATGGCCTTCAGGGGGTCCATAGATTCCTGTGCAACACCTACCCCCCAACCCCAGAAAAGATCTCCTCAAGGTTTCTTCCTGCTTTATCAGCAATTTCGTGAAATTTCCTAAGTTTGCCTGACAACTGGAGAAGCACACTCTAGATGTTTCATAAATCAACTGAATCATAATGATGCAAGAAAAAGACTCTTTGGCAGAGGCCTGAAATAGAGTAAGAGTAGGAACTTTGATGGGAGAAATAAAAAGTCTCAAATTCTACATTAACTCAGAATCTACTTGGCAATAACCCCCCAAAAGTAATAAAGTGCGTCATTATGATTCTACAAAATGAGAAAATGCCAAATGTGAGCTGATGACAGTTTTTAAAGCCTGAAGCCCAGAGGAGGAGTGTCTCTTGGCTTTCTGGCCAGGCCGACCATGACCACGAGGGCTTCATTTGCACAGGGATAGAGGGCTGCCCAGAGCTGCTCAAGTTCCTTTGCAAATAGCAGTGCTGGGTAATGTTATTCCCCAAGGTGCCCTTTGGAGAGGTAGGAAGAGTGTGGTTGTCTGGTTGGATCATTTGCTGCTTTTCAAGGGCGTTTAACAAACTCTGCTCTGAAGTTTCGTGGGTGCAGTCTCAGTTAGGACAAGGCCTCTGCACACTCCTTGCTCATGCCCAGATGTGTCCTGAGACTCTCCGTACACAGTGCTCCACGGTAACCCGTGCCACGAGGCATGCAAAAATAAACAATGCTTTCTGTTTGTTTTCAATGTGGACCAGTTTTTCTGGTTTATACTCCTTTTTTATCATGAGTTCTTTCTGGCTATACTTTCACTCCAATTATTTTATTTGCAACTCCCAGAAAGATTGTGAAGAGTGTCTGGCAGGGATTTTTATTCCTATTTTATAGAAGAGCCCAAGGCACAGAGAGGATGTAGCTTGCTCTGGGTCATAATGGGAAGAAAGTTTATGTCTCCTGATTTGAGAATTCACCCACTTTCCGCTACACAGAATTGCCCTCTAAGCTTGGTTTCCTATGAGAGAGACTTCCTAATCGACTGTAATTCAGGAAAATAAAAGGGAACTGTGAGGGCTCAGGAATAAAAGAGATCCTTCTCAACAGGTTAAGGGGAGAGATCAGGGCAGGCTTTGGGGAGGAGAGAGGAGAGCTTCTTGGCTTTTTTTTGTTGATAGCCCTGTGGAGACTGGAAAAAACGTGACCAAGCAATCTCTTTACTCCTTCCAACCTCAGAAAGATTTGTACCTGATTCATATCTACATAGCACCTACACTGTTAGTTTCCTGATGAAATTCTTGATTCCTTCATGGAATAAATATTTATTGAACGTTCTTCTCAGCTACCACTCATGATGGATTAGGAGGCTTTATGAGGACAGTAATAATTCCAGCTAATACAGATATGTATGTGTATGCACACATGTTCATGCACATCCATGTATACTTTTCTTTTCCTGCTGAGCTAATACTTTCTGTTTAGGTATCCTTACTGTATCTGTATTCATTTCCTGGGGCTGCCATAATAAAACACCACAAATGTATTCTCTCACAGTTCTGGAGGCCAGAAGTCTGGAATTGAGGTGTTGGCAGGGTTGGTTCTTTCTGGAGGCCTCTAAGAAAGAACCAGTTTCTTGCCTTTCTTCTAGCTTCTGGTGGTTGCCAGCAATTTTTGACATACCTGGGTTTGTAGTTGCATCTCTACAACCTCTGTAAGTCTCAGTACCCATCTTCACATTGCCTTCCTATCTGTTTTTGTGTCTAGAACTTTCCTCTCCTTTCTCTTATATGGACCCTAGTCATTAGATTTACGGTTCATTTAAAATCCAAGATAATCTCATCCTGAGACCCTTAACTCAATTTTATCTACAAAGACTTTATTTCCACATAAGGTGGAATTTACAGATAAAGGGCTTAGGACTTGGACATATGTTTTTGGGTGATATTACTCAACCAGTACAGTGTCCAAATAAGACTTTTCTTCTCATCTTGCTTTGAGGAGATTTATGCTTTGCAGCAAAAATGTATATTACAATAGCAGTGACACGTACTTCAAAGAGGCTGATATTCCATATAAATGAAGGGAAAATTGTCTTAGTTGAGAAAACAAAGAGGGTGGCTGAGAAACACATTAAAAATGTTACACATGCAATTTAAAGGATATTTCTGTGGATTGATCCCTCAGATATAAAGTACTCTGAAACTCTGAAAGAGTGGTATGATTATAAGTATCTAGATATTGCCTATTACACAAAGACTCAGGATTACTCTCATATCAAATACCTGGACTTATTTTACTTAAGAAATCTTAGATAAAAGATTTTTTTGTTACACTGTGCAAATCAATATGTATCAGACAGTATGTTCCTTCAAGCTGCAATTTTCCAAATAGAACGGGGCACTTGAATTACCTTGGGTAATATAGACCTCATGTAGGTGGGCTGTGTATAATGAAAAAGGCAGATGACTAGTATCTGAGCTTGTCTGGGCATTCAGAAAGAGTAGAGATTCAGACAATCAGGTTTGATTGGGAACATTTCATGTTAATGTATAAGATGTTTTCCTTAACCTAGAATATAAAAGGAGAAATTAAATTCAGTGAAATTGTCATCAGTGGTTCACATTTTATTTAGATTTATGAATCATTGTTTATCACTTTTCAGGATAAAACAAGAAAGGTAATGAAAAAACAATTTCAATTGAAATTATGTTTTGATGTTTTTAAAGAATAAAGGGGATGCCAAAATTTCTTGGTTAAATGATGATTATGTATAAAAAACTCAAAATTTTGCTCTTTATTTTTAATCTAGTCTTGGATAACAGGTTTACTCAATTGGTTAGCCTCTTGGTTTTTAACTTCCTGAATCACCTCTTAAATCAGAAAGTCTACATGGCAAGCCTAATGCTTTCTGAAGGTTTTCTTTAATGCAAACCACTTCTGGAAACAGTTGATTTCTTCCACCTGTGAACAATAGATTAAAAAGTGGGTGGCAGTCAGGACACTTCACCGACCATCTCTGTCCCTTCTTTAAGGAATGTTGAAGACCCTTAATGAAGTCTGACATGTTTTTGCTATGTATGAAATATCAAAGTGGCAAATCTCAACATTTGCTATATCCAAGACACTTTTATACCTCATGCTTTATCTTGTCAGCTTGAATTGGTATCAAGCTGGGAGAAGTCATGACTGTCTCCCAGGTTCCCTATCATAGCTCAAAATGTTCAACTCAGCTCCTTAAATAAATGTTGCAATGTGTGAGGCCATGTGGTGTGATAGAGAGTACACTGGAGCAGCAGGCCAAAATCTGTGTTCTAGTCCTAACTTTACCATTTATCAGCTATATAAGCCTTGGGAAATCAACAGAACTTAATAGATATGTTAAGCACCTACAATGTGCCAGGCCTTGCATTACTAGAGAACAGAGAACATAGACATGGATCCCACAGAATGAGAATGACCAGATATTGAGACACATGCATAATAACTCCACTATAAGGTACACAGAGACTTGTGCCAAAAGAAAGGACTAGATAAAAAGCTATAGCAAGCAAACGAGGGAGTGACTGCTTAGGCTTGAGTGTGGAGGATGGGGAGGGGAATCAAGGACGGTTTAATGGTGGAAGTTGAACCATAAGCTAGGATTTAAAGGTGGGGTATGATTTGGGCATGGTTGGGGGGGGGACTTGTGTAGATAAAGGGAAGCCCATGAGGTAAAGCCCATGAGGTAAAACATGTGGCGCCATGGAGCCTGATGAAATGCCTGTTCACATGGCACGTGTAGGCATGTGGGTGGGTAGTGCAGTGTGTAGAGAAAGCCAAAGCTAGCAGGTATTGAACTCAGTAAAAAGAAGGGTTTACAAAGTTAAGTTCTTTGTGGAGGTTGACTTAAGAAGGAGGAAGAGGAGAAGGAAAGAGAAGAGGAGGAGAGTGAAAGGGGAGAAAGAAAGGAAAGAAAGGATAGAAAGGAAAGGAAGGAAGGAAGGAAGAAAGAAAGAGAGAGAGAGAGAAAGAAAGAAAGAAAGAAAGAAAGAAAGAAAGAAAGAAAG
>VMDR010034954.1:0-10914 GCA_007922815.1 Macrotus californicus | reverse complement strand
TCTCTCTCCCAATCCTGTTTCTTCCAGCCCATTTCCTTTTTACCTATTCATAGACCCAGAGTAAGTTAGGGTTTCTATGAATCCTTGACAAGTGTAGTAAAGAAACACAGAGAAAGAAGGAGCTGAATATCAACAAGCTCATTTCCAAAAGATCACAAAGGGGAAGGGAGGAAAGAATCAAAGAGGACCAAAGAGAGATGAGAGGAAAAACACAGGTCCTATCTCCTCTCCCACAAGTCATTCCATTAAGGGTAGGGTTTCTGTCTTAACTATCTTTATAAACTTGTCAGACTAGAGAAATGCCCACCAAGTAGTGGTGCTGAGTGAATGAATAAGAATGAAGAGCAGTAACTAAATGACTAGAGTTGGGCAGAGTTCATTGAAATAATTCAGGCTTTATAGTTTATCAAAGGCTTCATTGCTTGTTTTTTGTTTGTTTGTTGTTGTTTTTTATCTCTACCTTGGGTTTTTCACCTGTAAGCAGCCAGCGTGTGCTACTTGGAGGTTTAGCACCACAGGTAGTTGCTGCTAAATTGAACTAATATTAAAGATAAAGACCTGTTTGGAACAAATCCATATTTGAAAGAGGAAGTTTTGAACCATTTTTACCATTAAGTCATTGAGGAATTTGTACTCAAAAGATCATTAAGTCTCAAAATAGCTTTCGGGACCACTGCTTCCTTTTGGGGAAAAGAGACCACAGGGAGTTCTCTAGGCTTGGTGCCCACCTGCCCACCACCTTGGTCACAACTGGTTAAGTCAGGAACCAACACCTGACCAAAGACAGACTCCTTTAGGCTCTCTGGCCTCCTGTGAGGTGGCCTGGATTGTGCAGTCTGAACCAATCAAAGCTTCTCTCAGGAAGTTTGAACTTGAGAAAGAGGGTGACAAGACTCCGAAGGAAAAGAGAGGACAAAAGAGATAACAAACAAGGTAGTCTAGTGTCAATGCAGAAAACCAGAGATGTGGAAAGAGAGGCAGTAAGCGGAAACTATAAGGCAGTAGACTTCAGTAAATGAAAGCCATGAAAAAAGGCATAAAGAAGCCTCAGTTAGCAGATGAATAGGAAGCAGCAAGCAGAGAAAGAAACAGAATGCAGGCGATACTTCAGGCATGGCAGGCTGCTGGAGAAAATGCTGTTTCATTGCAAACGATGTTTTAGTTCTCCGCGAGACTCAGCATGTAGCTGTGGAAACTGTCTACTTTGCTTCCTCAAACCTCCCAGGTATCTCTACGATGGAAACTCTTACCCTGAGGTTGCCTATTTCGTAACTTGAAAAATCCCCATTTGTGAAGTGAGCAGGTTGTTTAGAGAAAATCATGAACATCTTTCTGTTGCAGTTTGAGAGGCAAATTACAGAAAAACGTATAGATACCTGAGGAGAACTTGACTTGGTGGCAAATGCTTTGCTAGGGTCACCTCATTTCAAGGTCCCGTTTTCTATGTTGTAGATCTCAGAATTTGAATTCCTCTGCACAGCCACAGTCGACTGACACCAGCTGGGATTTTGGTAATCCAATGTACAGATTTACAATGTGAGATAGAACTTTCCAGAGACCGGGATCCTTTTCACTGGTTTTTAGCACTAGTGGAAGTCTTCTCCTTATCAAATCTGTCTTTAGGACCTTTTCCTTTTCCTTTTTTGGTTCCATAACTGTATCTGTTTTGGTCGTTTGTCTCTCATGTGTCTTTATTTTTTCTCCTTGCCCTTGGTGGAAATGCCCTCCATTGCCATGGTTCTCCTCTATCACCACTCTAATACCTTCACACATTTCCAAATCTGCGTGGGACACTTGTACCTGAAAATCTCACCAGCATCTCAAATTTAATGAGTTCGAAATGGAAATCATTTTCTTTCCCAATCAAAGTTCTTCCTCCTGCATTCCATTCCCTTCTCTAAAATGGAACTTCAGTGAGCCAGGCACAAAACTCAGAATGCTTTTTACTTCTTTTTTTTTTTTCTCCCCTGTGCCCAATAGCTATCATTACATAGTCCTAGCAGTTCTACCTATGTAACACTAATGTCGTCTGTTCCCCTCTATATTCACTTCTTATGCTGCACCACAAATTATGCCAAAGTTTAGCAGCTTAAAACAACATATTTATTATTTCACACAGTTTCTGAGGATTAGGAATCTGGGAGTGGCTTAATTTAGCTGACCTCTCACGAGATTGTAGACAAGCCATTGCTAGGGCTGCAGTCATCTCAATGCTTGATCAGAGCTGGAGAATCTATTTCTAAGATCACTCTTGTGATTGTTAGCAGGTCTCTCTTCTGTGCTGGCTGTTGGCTGGGGGCTTCAGTTCCTCAAAGTAGGTCACTTCATAGCATAGCATGACAGCTTGCTTCTTCCCAGAGGTGGAGAGATAGAGAGGGAGGCAGGGTGGGAGGGAAACAAGGGGAGAGGATACTTAATATGGAAGTTGCAGCCTCTTTATAACCCAGTTTGGGAAGTCACACAGCATCGGTTTTCCGATATTCAGTTATTAAAAGCAAATCATTAAGTATAGACCACACTTAACAGGAAGGGAATTTAGAAAGAAGTGTTAGAATTTGTGGTTATATTTTTATTTTTTATTTTTAAATTACTTTATTGTTGTTCAGTTACAGTTGTCTGCATTTTCCCCCCATGTGTCCCCCCAACCCCAGCCATCTCCACCTCCCTCCCTTACTCCCACCCTCCCCCTTGATTATGTCCATGTGTCCTTTATAGGGTTCCTGAAAACCCTTCCCCTTACTTTTAAAACCACTACCCCTTCTTTATTTTTTAAATCCTAACCTGAGGATATGTTCATTGATTTGAGAGAGAGAGAGAGACAGAGAGAGAGAGAGAGAGAGAGAAACATCAATGTGAGAGAGAAACATTTATCAGTTGCCTTCCATATGTACCTCGACAGGGAATCAAATCTGCAGCTTTTTGGTATATGAGACGACACTTCAGCTAACTCAGGCACCCAGCCAGGGTGTCTTTTTTATTTCTACTTCCATGGTCCTAGGTCAGGCTCCCATCACTCTTCACCAGATTTGTTCTTAAGATAAAGGTCAAAATATTTAATATGGCCTGCCTGGCTCACATCTCTGTTTCTGTGCTGCCACGTGACTATATTCTGTTTATGTTAGTCTGCTTTTCTCTCTTTTTGGGGTCATTCTCTCCTCTCTGTTCCACATTCAAACTCCCTAAGAGAAGCTCTGATTGGCTCAGGGAGTCAATATCTGGTGTTATGCCAGGTCACTTCATAGTGGGCTGGGGAGCCTAAAGGAGTGTATTGTTTGGCCAGGTGTTGGCTCCTGGCTCAACAAGTTGTGCCCAAGGTGGTGGGTAACTTAATCCTGCCTCATGCTCCCTTATGTCAAGCCACAATCCCCCACCCCCTCTGCTCTGCCTCCACTGGTGTTTTGTAGAAGGTCTCCAGGGCCATTTTCCCTCCTGCCACAGAGCCTGTGCTTGTCCTGCTCCTCCACCTGGCAGACTCCTCCCTGGTACCTATCAGGCTTACTCCTATGCACCCTCACATCTCAGTAGGTGCCACCTCTTCCAATCAGACTTCTCACCCTCTGTCTACATTAGGTTCCTATGAGCTCTCAGAACACCCTGTACTTTTTCTTCATGTTTGTGTGGCTATTTTGTTTAACATCTCATTCTTCCACTAGACTGCAGTCTGCATGAAGGAAGGGACCTTTTTGCTCACAATGTTTGATGCTTGGTATGAACACAATGATTGTTTTCTGTAATAAGTCTACATCCTCTGGGCTCCTCTGTTGTCATATACATGGTGACATAATTAATCCTTCACCAACATTCAGCTTCTCCCTTGCTCAAACACTTTTAGTGGTCCTCTACTGCCTGCAGAGCAGAGCCACCACCCTTTAGCCTACAGTCAAAGCCCTTCCAAAAGGGGGACTCATCTCTCCTTCCTGGTTTTGCTTTTTAGCACTTATTTTAACAGACCCAAATGTTCTAACCACAGTGAATTTACTTGTCATTCCACTTTATGCTGTATTCTCTGCTTTTTTGATCCTATTATTCCCTATATTCTGGAATGTATTCTTCTCAATGGAATTACATCAAAATCTCTTTTTAGAAAACCTTTTAGTTTGTATCTTGTAGGTTGCTTATTCGTATACACACATACACGTGTGTACGTGTGTGTGTGTATATATATATATATATACACACACACACGCACACACACATAAATATATATAAGCATATATATATATATATGAGGTCTATCCAGAAGGCATCCAGCCATGTAATGTGAAAAATAAAGACATTATTGAAGAAGATACAAGATACAAGGAACATTGTACATAAGACAATGACGCCTCAGTCTCCTTCAAAGTAGGCACCCTGGGACCTCACACAGTTCTCCCAGTTGACATCAGCTGCCCTGTTGTATTTTCCTGAATCTCACTGATGGTCTGAAATCTCTTCGCTTTCAAAGGTGATTTTAGTTTGGGGAAAAGCCAGAAGTTGCAGAGTGCCAAATCTATATTGTAGGGGTCTGAGTCACCTGGGTAATTTGATGTTTTGTCAAAAAACTCTGTATGACATGTGATGCATGAGTGGGTGTGTTGTCGTGATAAAGCTGCCAATCACCAGTTTCCCGTAGCTGCAGCTTCCTGAATCATACCAATAGTTTCCCCGGAGGAATGTTCAAGCTTAATGTGAAATCTGATGCAGATTTGTTGCTTTACTCAATCATTTTGAATGCGATGGCCACACAGTGCACATGCTCACTCAACTGTGTCTATAATCCCCACTGACTAATACAGTGAAGTCATCACTGTTCACACATGTGCATTCCAGTCCACTCTTTTTGGCTGCTAGGTTACATCAAAGTTGCACAAACCGTTCTCTTTATATTAACAATGACTGAGCTTTTTCTGGACAGAGCTTGTACATGTACTTAACAAGTGCTAGGCATTATATAACTTTTTTGTTTGTTAATTCATTTAATAATTATGACAATCCTATAAAATAACTCCATTTACTGTCTCCACTAGGCACAGAAAACTAAGTAATTGTCACAAAGTCATGTCTAATAAGTGTCAGAGCTGGAGTTCAAACCCACTGGTCTGGCTGCAGAATGCAACTCTGGAGTCTAGTTCTCAGCTACTAGGCTGTTATTTTTTGAGGCAGTGGAGATGTCTTATTATTCATCTTTGTCTATCTCCCCAGGACCTTGTAGGTCCTGATTAATGCTTAAGAAACCAGTAGCTCAAGCAGGAAGTGATGGAGGAAAGCTCTTCCTTGAAAGACTGTCCCAGTCTGGCTGGTGTGGCTCAGTTAGTTGGAGCGTCCTCCCCTATACCAATAGGTTGTGGGTTTGATCCCCAGTCAGGGCACATACCTAGGTTGTAGGTTTGATGCCTGATTGAGACTTGTAAGGGAGGCAACTGACTGATGTTTCTCTCTCACACTGATGATTCCTTCTCTCTCTCTGTCTCTCCCTTCCTCTTTCTAAAATCAATCAAAACATATCCTTGGATGAGGATTAAGAAAAAAAATTTTTTTTAAAAAGACTGTCCAAAGATAATCTCATGTTTTCACTTCTTTTGTCCCAAATCTTTAGTTATTCCTCCCTGGCCTAAAGGGTCTCATCTGAATTTCTTACTCCAGTGCCCCACAGCTCATGGGCCAGACATTTAATAAATTTCTGCGATTTGACTTTTCCCCACAATTCATTCATTACTGTGTACATTCATTCATTCATTCCTGTGTTGGTTTGCTAGATTTAGAACACAAAAGAAAAAGAAACAGAAAGAAATAAGGAAAAAATACAGAATGCCCAGCTAAATTTGAATTTCACATAAATGATGATTTTTAAAAATTATAAGTATATCTTAAATATTGCATGGGCATACTTATACCAAAAAAATATTCTTTGCTTATCTGAAATTTAAGTTGAACCAGGCATCTTGTATTTTATCTGGCAACCCCATTCCTATGACTTGTCGGCCCTGGGGCTCTCAGGTTCCCCTGAATGCAGCTGTGGTACGGTGACCTCATCTTTGGCACTTCATGGGCATTTCATGCTGGGTTACTGTTCTACCTCATCCAAGCCTCATCCACTGTGAGCACATTGTTCATCAGTCTTGGAATAAAGAATTAGCTGACATCAAGATCACCAAAGAGTACAAATCAAATGTCTTTTCCTGGGCTGTAGTTCCCTAAGGCATGGAAATGCCCAAATAAATTGATAAAATTACCATTACAGAGAATCAATACAAAGGGTTGGAACCAAATCAACTTTTGAATGCTCTGCACTGTACAGAAAATTTCTAGGTCAAGCACATTGTTCATGTCAAAGGAGTCCTCACTGGTGCATAATAGGTGCTCAATTAAGTGGCTGAATGAGCTTTACTAGTAGGAACAGAATTTTCACAGACCAATAAACAAGAACTGTGAAAAAGAAATTTAAAAGGAAAATGAATGTTTTATTCACGCCCTTTTCCTTTGGTGAGATGGTTGGTTCCAGGCTTACTTTTTTCAGGATAAATACCACTAAGCCAGCTTGATGACTAATAGTATTTTTTTTCCGTTTCATGTTTTTAACTTTTTATTATGAACATTTTCAAACAAAATAAAGTGAAGAGAATAATGTAATTAACTCCCATATATACATCACCTAGCAGAACAATTACTAATATTTTGCCATAAATACCTCCTCAAAATTTTACTGAATTAATTTAAATCATAGATATTATGACATTTCACTCCTAAATACTCCAAAAACAAGAACGTTTTCTCCCTCAACCACAATACCATTTTTTGTACTTACAAATTAATAATAATTTCTGTATATCATCTAAAGCATGGCATTTCCTCAGTGTCCCCCAAATATCTATTTACAGTTGATTTAGTCAAGTCAGGATTCAAACCAGGTCCACACACTGCCTTTGGTTGCCTATGCTCGTGACTGACTGTCATGACTTGTAGCATTGGCCAAGTGCCACTTAGCCTAGTCCTGGCAATGCAGGTCTGAAGGGTTTAGGCACACCTAGTCTGAGAACCCCATGAAGGCCTTGGGCCCAGAATTTTGACTGCTCTGGGGGCAAGCTAAGATGACCCAAATACTTCTTCCTACACACTTTCCAGAGTAGAATCTGGCCTGATCTTCTGTTCCTCTTCCCCCTCCTGGCCATGCTCCAGCCACACTGACCTGCTTGCCCTAGTCTCTGTGCCCTGGGCCTTCACTTGTTTGTCTTGCTGCCCGGATTCTCTAACTCTGGACTCTCCTACTCTTCCTCTCACCAGCCCTCCCACACATACCGTTTGTCTGATGAATTCCTACTCATCCTTTAAGAGTCAGCACAAATGTTACTTCCACAGAGAAGCATTCCTTGGCCTCCCCCACCTTCATGCCCAGAGGAGGCCAGAAACCTGTGTTAAATTATCTCACCCCACCATACTCTTCCTCTAGACCATTTACCCAATTGCAATGAAATCATTATTTGTGATGAATGTGTCTTTTCCCAGCTGATATTTTAAACTCTGTGAGCAAGAGCCAATTTCATCTTGCCCATACTTGTTTATCCCAGAATCTAACAGAAGACCTCATAAACATGGGTGGCCAATAGAACATTGACTGGATGGGTGGATGGAGTGATGGGTAGTTGGAAGTAGATATGAAACCACTCAAGTTTCTGGGGGGCTTTGAGCAGTGGATTGACTGGGCCAGCTGAACATTTTAGTGCTTCCTATGAGTCTGGATGGGCAATTCGGGGAATGGTCAGTGATAGAGAGACTACTTTCCTTTTAATTTTATTTAAATTTTAAAAAAGATTTTTATTTATTTCTAGAGAGAGGAGGAGGGATAAAGAGAGGGAGAAAGACACTGATGTGTGAGACAAACATCAGTCAGTTGCCTCTCATGCTCTGTGATGGGAATCAAACCAGCCTAGCTTTCAGTTTGCAGGCCAGCACTCAATCCACTGAGCCACACCAGCCAGGGAGAAAGAATGATTTTAGATGCAAAAAGGTGAAAGGAAGGACTTAGAGGAATTTGAGAAATTTGTTCAATGGTGTCATCTTGGCAAAGTGTGTCTGTACTTTATTTGCATTCACTCCTGAGTTGTAGAGAGATTTCTCAAATTCACTTATTTTTGATGAGAAATCACAAGGGAATTTGAAAGTCTCTAAGACTTCTGGCTTCTGGATTTTTTTCTTTTTAGTTGAACAGCTCAGGGACTGATATTAAAGAAATACAAGCCCTTGCTGGTGTGGATCAGTTGGTTTAAGTGCTGTCCTGTACACTAAAAGATTGGGGGTTTGATTTCATGGCACATGTGGGAGGCAACCAATTGATGTTTCTCTCTCACATCAGTGTTTCTCTCTCTCTTCCTCCTTGTCTAAAATTAATAAACATATTTAAACATTTTTTAAGTTTAAAAAAATAAAATAAAATAAAATAAAGACGAAGCCTTGGATTCTGCACATCTCTGAAAAATTCTAGACTCAACAAAGCAATGTTAACCTTATGTAGAATTTCACTAAATAATTCCCTATCGAGATCTCAGTGGTTCCCTCCATAATGTTCTAAGCAAATGTGTTGGAGCCACTTAAACACAGTACTTTCCTGATGATGGCAGAGCCTACAGACACTATCTACATGCACCAGCGCCATTTAGATCTTAACTATAAATTACTGCATAAAGGTTAATAGGACTGAGCTGAGCTTTAGGAAAGGCCTTATGCACAAAATTGCCTCATATATTGGTAGATGATAATAGAAATAAACATTGGAAAGAGTAAGAGGTATGGCAGCGATAAAAAAGCAAAGTTCTTTGAATATCACTGGAAATCCCTGTCAATGGAACAGCAGGGTAGGGATGTTAATTTCGAGGGAACTCTTCTCTTCCAGTAGCAGACAATTCATTTTATGGTTGTTTGTTTCCTATTGCCCTTTTGGCCTTCAATTGGTGAAAACAGTCCATTGAAATGCCTCCTGAATTAGCTCCAAGATTTTCCATTCGTGCTGATAAAGTCTACCTCTTTACAGAGTGACAGCCCATCATGTTGGTTAGAGAAGCCTTTTACCCACTCCCCCCATATTTGTAAATGTCCAGTGAATCTTTAAGTGAAAAGAGGCACAATTGCCTCATATGTTGGCCATGTGATAGTCAAATGGTGTGTTGGTTATATTTCTTATCTGCTTTTGAACAATTCCTGGGAACCTAAAACATTTCTAAGTTCATCATCCTCTAAAGAAAGTATGACAGGTGCACGTGTGGATTTGAAATGAATTACAATTGACTTTGTAGTCACTCTGACAATTTATACAGAAGAGCAAGTGGGTTAGGTTGGTAGCTTACCTTCTCTTTTTTTGTCTTATCAGACTTCATATCAGAAGATGTCTACCATATTCAGTTCCCAAATCTTACTGGTTTAAAGACCTCCGTGGACTCACTTTTAGCAGATGATCACACATCAGCCAAAGAGACTGAAAGGGTGAGTAATGCTCAGTGTTTGGCTTTTGGGTCTCATTCTATAACTCTGAGAGCAGTTGCCATGGCAACTTCACCAAGCCTTCCTTCCTCAAAATCCATGTCCGTCTCAAGGGCTGGCAAGTTCATTTCCTCCTGCAGCGGGTTCAAGTTGATTTCCTTCTGCAACAGGTCCAGACTGGTTCCATATACTCCATCCACATAAATGTGCGTCATGGTTCTGGAGAATATGGCAGATTTAAAAAACTTTTAATTGTTGTTCAATTATAGTTGTCCCCATTTCCCCCCCGCCATTACTCTCCCCTGCCCTGCCCATCCCCTGCTTTCCACATTCAGTCCTCTGCCCCACCATTGTCTTTGTCCATGGGTCCTTTATACATGTTCCTTGACTTGACCCTTCCCTTTCTTTCCCCTATTATTCCCCACCCTACTCCCGTCTGGTCACTGTCAGTTTGTCCTTTATTTCAATGTCTCTGGTTCTATTTTGCCCGCTTGTTTGTTTTGTTGATTAGGCTCCACCAATAGGTGAGATCATATGGTATTTGTCTTTCACCACCTGGCTTATTTCACTTAGCATAATGCTCTCCAGTTCCATCCATGCTGTTGTGCAGGATAGGAGCTCCTTCTTTCTTTTGGCAGATTTTATACATGTCACTTCACTCACCATTGTCTTATAGCTCCCCGAGGAGTAAGAGTACTGTTTAGCAGCTCGGAGGAAGGCAGCCAGTAGGAAGTATAGAATATAGTCTGAGTGGGGGCGGATTTCTGTGGGAGAGTCATGACGTATCTGTGCAGTAAGAGGACAATTGTGTGACTAATGCCCCCATGTTAGGAAAGATGCTATGAGCTGTTCAATACTTCAGGTTTCAATTCCATCCTTAAAAGAGGACATGAGGGCTTTCTTGTTTGCTGTTTCTGGCCCAGAAAAACAGACTCATTATAGTGTGGATGGAGAGGAACACTTAAGCCAGCTTTGTTATTTTCCCAGGAATCCCCAAACCAGGGATAAAAATGGAAATTGCTGTAGTGTGTCAGCTCTAAGCCACTGGTCCATCTCTGACAGGCTGTAGTAATTTATAGTAATTCAGTCTGGGGGAAAGCAAGTTATCTATATGACAAAGGCTCTGCTTTCACCCCAAACATCCTGCTTTCCCTGAGCTTACTTTGGATCTGGCAGCCCTGAATGTATCTGAAAATTTTAAAGCTTTTTATATTTTCAGTTGCTGCTCTCTCTAAGGATGCAAGGATCTCTCATTGCCTAGAGCAGCAGTCTCCTTCACTCCCTCCTTCCTGCCCTGCCGCCCTCCCTTGCTCCCTTCTTCCCTTCCTTCCCTTCTTCCTTCTTTTCTCTCTCTCTGTCTCTCTCTTTTCCTTCTCTCTCTCCACTTTCTCCCTCCTCCCATCCTTCTATCTATCTATTATCTATCTGTCTGTCTATCATCTCTATCTATCTATCTATCTA
>VMDR010034953.1:0-10918 GCA_007922815.1 Macrotus californicus | reverse complement strand
TCATACCTCTCAGAATGCCTAGCATCAACAAATCAACAAACAACAAGTGCTGGAGAGGATGTGGAGAAAAGGGAATCCTTGTGCACTGTTGGTGGGAATGCAGACTGATGAAGCCACTGTGGAAAACAGTGTGGAGTTTCTTCAAAAAATTAAAAGTGGATCTGCCTTATGACCCAGTGATTCCACTTCTGGGAATATATCTGAAGGAACCTGAAACACTAATTTGAAAGAATCTGTGTGTCCCTTTGTTCACTGAAGCACTATTTACAATCGCCAAGATAAAGAAGCAGCCCGAGTGCCCATCAATGGATGAGTGGATAAAAAAAGCTGTGTTACATTTATACCATGGAACACTGCCCAACAGTAAGAAAGAAGAAAATCTTATCCTTTGTGACAGCATGGATGGACCTGGTGAGTATCATGCTAAGTGAAATAAGCCAGTCAGAGAAAGACAAATACCACATGATGTCACTCATATGTGGAACCTAATGAACAAACTGAACTAACAAGCAAAATAGAAATAGACTCACAGATACAGAGAACAGACCGACAGCTGTCAGAGGGGAGTGGGGGTCTGGGTGATAAAGGTGATGGGATTAAGCAAAGAAAAAAACTCATAAACACAGACAACAGTGAGGTGACTACCAGAGGGAAAGGGAGTGGGGGGGAGGCAGAAGAGGGTAAAGTGGGGTAACTGGTGATGGAGGGAGACCTGACTCAGGGTGGTGAACACCCAGTACAGTGTACAGATGATGTGTTACAGAATCGTACACCTGAAACCTGTATACTTTTATTAACCAATGTCACCCAGTAGATTCAATAAAAAAAGGAAGGACATTGTGACACATGCTACCAACTGGATGAACCTTGAAGACATCACGCTCAGTGAAATAGGCCAGTCACAAGGAGACTCATACTGTGTGATTCCACTCATGTGATGTCCCTAGAACCGTGGGAGTCATAGAAACAGAAGGTGAGAGGGAGGGTACAGGGTGGTCGGGGAGGGGGAGTTGTTTAGTGGGGACAGAGTTTCAGATGGAGAAGATGGGAAGGGTGATGGAGATGATGGTGGTGATGGCCGCACCGCAGTATGAGTGTACTTAACACCACTGAATCGTGCATCAAAAGTAGTTAAAATGGTAAATTTCATTGTGTATATTTAACTGTGACAAAACTATCCAAGAAGAAAAAGAAGGCTGGTCTTACAAACAGAACTGTGGTGGGCCACACCAGGCTCCCTGAACTCCTGCTCTCTCGAGACCTCTGGACACACAGTGACAGGAGGGGCCTGGGGTCTGAGGTCCACTGGGCGACCTTGGACAAGCCTCGGTTCCCTGCTATCTACCTTACAGGCCTGTTAGGAGAAGCAAAGGTGCCGTGTGTGGGGAATCGCCACTGTGTGTGCAGGTGCGGAGAAGTGTGCACCCAGGCCAGTGGCTGCCTCCTCACATGTCTGAGGACGGCCCAGCAGCCCAGCCTGATGCACAGCCACCTGCAGCTGATGGCTGGAACCCTGAATGGCGACTTCACCTGCCAGCAGCGCCTCGGAGCCACGGTGAGGGAGCCCGCTGAGAAATGCCAAACAGTTTTAAATGGTGAAATAATTTAAATGTTCACATTAGTAAACATTTTAACCCCGAATAATTAATTCAATGTGATAATTGTCCTACTGAAAGAAAATTGTAGAATTTACTTTCTCAAGTACTAACTCATAAGGCTGCGTTGGTGATGTGCCCACTACGGGACACATTAGAAGCAGGTGGCATCCTTTTCAAGATTGTCGTTGTCTTGTTGGACTTTGTTTAACTTCATCTGAAGATGAGACCAAAGGTCTAAACTGAAGGCCTTGAGGTTACAGTGAAAGAACTTCCTTCCTGGGGACACAGATACATACACACGCATGTTCATACACACCCATGTACAATCACTCATACACATTGACATTGACATTCACACTGGCACACACAGGCACACCTACATGCTTACATACATATATTTACACATTCACAGTCAGGTGCTCATTCTCACACACACACCTGTTATGAGGCGGCACACCTGCACCTGCACTGGGGTTGGTCCAGGGCATCATCCTGCTCACTTCTCAGATCTGGGCCGATGACAAGACCTCCTACTTGTGAAACATCATCATCAGTGTCCTTGGGCTTCCTTATACTCCCTCCTGGAGCAGCCTGTCTTGCTCCAGCACAGCACACCTGTGTGCCCTCCCGACTGTCAGGCCCCTCTGTCAGATGACAAGCAGCAGGACAGTCACAAAAAGAAAAAAGAAAGAGGAGGGAGCAGAAAGCTAGTCATGAAGCCCACATTTCACAAAATCACCCAGAGCTCTTAAGAAAATGCTGAGCTCTGCAGAATCCTCAGGTTTAACCTCTCTCTTCTTCATGGATAATTTTTTTCCTTTCCTTTCTAGCTGTCATGTGAAATGCATGTTTTATGAGAGAAGAGAGAGCGGTCAGAGCTGAGGAAACCCCAGGGAGACTGGGTCTGAGTATGTGGGCTCTCTACGCATTATTTCTTACAAACAATGTGAATCCACAATTATATCAAAAAGGGGTTAAAAACAACAGGGTGACCCAGATTTCCTTGCCCCAGAGATTCTGGCCGAGTTGGTTGGGCTGGGGGCTGGGCTGGGCATAAGGAACTGCCCAGGGGTCCTGGTGGTTGGTGGGACGGAGGGCCACCACCCATAGCACCGGCCTCCACAGGCAGTGCAGTGCCCCCACAGGGACCCTCCCACTTCATCAACCCACATCTCCCAACTGACTGATGGGCCTGGGGTGCTGTTGCCAGAATGCTGGGCCAGCGTCCTGTCCACGAGGCAGATTCACTTCTTGGTGCCTCGGCTGGGTCCTGGTGGCTGTCACAGGCACAGTGAGCATGAGTGGTGCTACTCCAGGATGTGCGGTGATCAGAGAAAAGGCAGCGCTGTCAGCAAAACACGTGCCTTTTAATGATCTGCAGATCCCAACTGCAGAAATGTACTTAAGCCCTGTCAAAGGTAGGGATGATTAATAACTTTTCTCTGTGTACCTGGCAGAATGGTGCCCAAAACCATGGTAGTAATAATTCCTTGTCTTCATATGCTCTCTCCTTCCAGAGATGGCTCCAATTTATCTTCCAACTTGGCTGTGAGAAGGGAAAGGTAATGCTGGTGGGTGAAATCAACACACCCCTTTCAGCAAGAGGTTAAATGAAGATGAGAGACAGAAAGTGTCTCATCAAAAGTCCAACACTCTCTCAGGGGTCAAGCCAGGGAAATTCTAATTGCCCATCAAAGACTCTGTCATTTAGGGTAAAAATGTCAAGCTATCATACAGATTTTCATTGTCCAAACCCAGTGAAATCTACTTGTTCCTTGTGACCCATCATGTGGGTCAGGGAGCCAAGGTGGCTCATCATCTCCACACAGTGACTCAGGGACCCAGGGCTTCTCCGATGTGTGGCTCCACCAAGTGCCCTGGAGGCCAGCTGACACTCCATTTTCAGCTGGCAATGAGCACAGACCAATGGCATGCAGGACAGATGGACGGTAGTGTCAGGAAGGCCCAGGAGGAGCCATGCACGGCTGGTCCCACCTCTGGCCAGACCTGAACTGCACGGCCAGAGAAGCTTGGAAATGCAGAACAGCATGGACACTGTGTGACTTGGAGCCCAGGACAGCACCCCCACCCTCTTGTCCTCATACCTGTGTAGCCAACTCCATCCACCTTCTTCAGGAAGAATATCCAGAGAGGAGAATAGAAGTACCTCAGGCCAACCAGTGTAGCAGTTCAAAGGACTGTGAGTAAAGAAAACACTGTTATAGGGAACCGATCTGTTTGGCGTGGCGAATGTAGCCCAGCCCTATCAGAAAACCAGCAGGCGCGAGTCGGCACACAGGAGCCAAGCCCACAGATCAGCTTTCCCGTGGGAAACCAGGCCTGCATTGTACCTAGGCTGCTTCGAGGCTTGCTCTTGCTAAAACTCCCTCACCCTGAGCTGAAGCAGCAAATGCTTACTGCATATCTTGAAAGTAAGTTCCTAAAGTCTGTGCTAGTTCTCCCAAGTATGCAGTGTAACCAGACCAATCACTCTTATTGTTCCCTTGCGTTTGCAACATTTTTTCTTGGTTAATCTGTAAGATGTAATCAGAAACATCCTTTCCGTTGTTACCTGTAAAAAGTAACCACCTAAAGCAAACCTGAGCATACTGAATGAGAACCTTCTTTGATGTATGCTACTAGAAAGTAATAAAAGCCTGTCCAGGCAGGGGTCAAGGTGCTCTCATTCAGAGAGCAGCCATGCCATCCCCTTTTCTCCACAGGACTTCTGTAGTCCATGTGATTTTGTTCATCTCATCCACAACACATGGACCCCGCTGGCCGGAGTCTGCATCACACTGTCCACTTATTTCTAAAGAAAGTCTCCTCGTTGTCCAGACTCACTTTCTTCCTCCCCTTTCTTCTTCTTACAAAAAGAAAATACATCGGTTCTGGAGCCACCAGGACAGGGCAGGTCCCCAACCGGTCATCTCCTATTGATGACAACCCCGAGCTCGGAACGGATTAGAAAAGTCGGTATCTGTGGATTCTGGAAGAAACTGCCAGTGGGCAGACTGGGGACAGAAGTCAGAACTGGACAAATGACCAGCGCAGCGGCAAACTGATTGGTTTTCCTGCCTTGATCTCAGCTCTGTCCTAAAGGCAGTGAGTCTCAGCACTGCTCCAGGAGCAGGAGGGGAATGACGCAGAGAGGACTGGACAAGGGGCCTGCGGAGCCAGAGTCGGGGACTGCTGGGGACCCTTCCCTCTTCTTTCCCGGCCCTGTTCCCACCCCGAAGCTGCAGCCATGGCTGGTCGGGGCATGAGCTCCTAAAATGCTGAGGAAAACCCATCTCTGGGAAAACGAGACCCTGCACCCCACAATTTGGGGGGAATCCTGCTGCTTTTTTTTTTCTCTTGCCAGTTTGTCCCCCCAAACCACCCAGTTATATGAGGCTTCCACACAGCACATGGGGGAAGAGAAATCTAAGATTCTGAGAGGAACCAGAACTTCCAGCCAAAGGACAGGGAAGGTGGCAGAGACGACAAGAGAAGATGCACTGACGGTGAGCTGGGCCTGCAGGGAGCATACGCTGGACGCCAGCACGGGCTCTGCGCACGCTTGTGCTGAGCCCCCCCACAGATGCTGAGACAGAACTGTGGTCTGAACTTAATGTTCTCACGGACTAAAAGAGTGGTCTCTCAGAAGACAGACATAGAACCCCGTTCAGCAAGGGCAGCACATCCATCCCTAGCTTCATCCGAAGTTTGGAGGGAGAAAATAATTGAATTTAAATAGTCACAGAGGTTAAAGGGAAGATGGCCAGAATTCCAAAGACCCAGCCTACAGACCGCTATACCCTGAATTTTAGCTTCCAGAACAAGTTCATTTTTTAAAATAAATCTATTTTTCATTTGCATTTTCAGTTTTTCCTATGTTTCCTATGTTAAAGGCTAAATTTCTTGTCTGAAAGGTAAACATGGGCAAGTAAAGAGCAGCTCTCAGCCCTCTGAGTGGCTGGCAGGAAGGAGGCGCTAATTCAACCTGAATTCCTCAGCACCCAGGAGACCAGGCTTGGTTTTGTGCTGTTAACTGAGTGGGACAGTTTAGCACAAAATCACACTCACGACAAGGGCACAGGAGCTAACACATGCACATCCGTACAGTCCCTTCTCCACTCTTACTCCCAGTCACCCTACTGTGTGTTGTGACTTGTTCTACAGGCCACTGTGCATGCCTGGAGGTGGGCAGGAATGAAAGAGAAAGAGAAGTGGGGAGGTTTCTGCCTTCTCCAAAATAACCGAGAATTTGCTGGGGAGAGACCAGGACTTCCTGCCAGATTCCACTGTATTAGAGGCATTTGGCATATGGCACATGTAACCAGTGCACAAAAGTCTTCAACTCCCCTGAGGTTTGCTTGCCTCTGCTCCCCCTCCGTGAGACCCCTGCTGTACCACTGGGCCACTTTGTGAGGAAAACTGTTACTGGCCTAGGGGGATCGGAAGTGCCAGACAACATGACCTCGAATTAAAAAAATAATAATATCCACCCTCACAGATGCGTTTTGGAAATCAGCCCACCTCTGACTACACACAGGTCTCACTTGGGGACATTTTCACATTATTTTTTAATAGCAATTTCTTTGACTTTATCAACCTTACTCCTGCCCACTGTCAAACAAGCTGAGAAATACAAACTGTCACCACCTTGGGGGTCTCTGTGATGGTACTAAAGTGGGAGCCAGAATGTGACGAACAGCGGGGACAGGCAAGAGGCAGCCCCATTGTACAGGATGGCCGAGGGAGCAAGGGGCTGAGTGCCTTTCGTTAACAGACCCCCATCCTGCCCAATGCCACCCCAATGTCCTCTGGGCACAGTCCCTGAGTTGACCGTTGGGGGCAGTTTAAGTGGGCGGTGCCGAACTCTATTCCACAGTCCCCACTCTGCTCCCCAGACTCGGGTCTATCCTTCAGCTGGATCCACGGCAGCAAATTAAAATTCTTTCTTTTATAACAGGAAAAATTAGTCTATCCATAGAAGGAAAGATAAATAAATTAGAATTGTTTTACTTACACAAGGGAGGACAAGGGGGAAGGTACTGATTTATATGTAAGAACAATTTATGTTATGCAGGGTGCTGGTTTTTTGGTTATAATTTTTAAAGTGAGTTAGGGAACCCTTTGGCCGCTGGGATGGCTATGGGATCCCATATGCTCGGCTGATAGAAATCGCCACAGCGTTCACTCAGCTGCCCTGCATGAGTTCCTGACTTCGATCAGTTAGAAAGCAGGTGAACATACATACAACCAATGTTTTATTGAACCTAATTTGCTTTTTCTGAATCTCGGTCATAATCACCAATGTGAATTATCAATGTTTTGCCGATGGGAATAGGAGGTGCTAGGGTGAAATTCTGACAAAGAAAGATTGAATTCTGAAGCATGTTTATTATAAAAGTAGTTGAGGTGTCGTCTTGGGTTGCTAGATAGGTCTAGTCTCTGATGTCTCTTTCTCCATCTCACACATCTGCCCTCATTTCTTCTTCCACCCCATCCCTCTCTGATTTCCCCTCCAATCCTACAAAATCCACGCAGACTGACCATTTCCATAAGGAGTACAACAGCTCTCTGGCTGGTCCCGTTTGTCCTGGGCAAACTGAACAGGTAATAACACTCCTCTTACCTAGGCTCCTGTGCTTGGCGTGCCCATGCAGACCCTCTCGTGTCTCCTTGGCTGTCACGGACACACCTCAGCTCCTCAATGTCATCTATGACCTCAGCTTCCTCCACGCTCTGGCTGTGTCTCTACACCCCTCAGTGGAACCCCTACTTCCTGCCCTACCACCTGGCTTTACTGTTTCTAGCTCCACCTTCTCCAGGTGCCTTCACCTGCCTCTTTGCCAATCAACATCCTTCACCCCTTTTGAAACTCTTCATATTTTACCCCTAATATAATTCTGCTTGGGATTAAACCAGCTGTTCACCAGTCTGCCTGTCTCATCTAATTTCAAAGAAAAGCCAGAGCTGGACAATAAAGTGATAAAGACAGGTTTTGTTCAGGAGTAAAATAGGAGAAAAGAGACATCAGGACAGAATCACGCTCAACTCCGAGCACAGCCTGGGCAAGTGGGAACTTACAGAGCAGAGCAGGTGGGGTCAGTGGAGGCAAAATCACTAAGGAAACATTGGGGTCAGGGGAGAGTGGGGTAAAGCGGACCCGCAGGATGCTGCTGAAGGCAGGCTGGGGTGGGGGGCAAACATCATCTGGGTTGGGTGGGGGTGAGGAACTCAATTAGATAAGGAGGGTGGTTATGCAGAGGATGGGGGGGGGGTCCAGCTAAATCAGCTCAGCAGGATTCTTGTGAAAACTGGACAGTGCGGAGAGGAACACGGAAGCCCGAAGTGGAGGCCTGTGGGCAAGTCCAGGGGAGACAGGGTAGGCCCTGGTCAAGGAGACAATCCCTGTCACTAGGCTGTGAGCTCCCAAAGGACAGGGACTATGTCATACTCTTCTGTACCCACCCCAAGCCAAACCCAGCGCCTGGCACAGGTACCCCTGCTATGATTCCAGGAGAGCAGGCTGTGACACGTTAGGTGTGGGCCCTGGCCCTTGGCCTAATGGCTCTGTATTTCGTTTCCCCAGCTGGGCTATTGTAGCAGCCCACTCCCTCTGCCAGGCCTTCGGGCAGCTCCCTCCAGATGGGCACCACTGCCCACCTTGTGGCTGACATGGACAGGGCTGCAGGTCCTTAGGGAATTCTGGCTGAAGTGAGGGAATGACTGTGCTCACTCGTCACCACCTCGATCAACAATGAAGCTAAGACATGGGTGGGGAAAGCTGAGACCAGAAGGAAGAATGTGGAAGGGTCCCATGTGGGAGAAGCTGGGGATGTTTCACTAGAACACGGGAAGGCACAGAAAATTGTGTCCACAGGCACCCACCCTGGGCCTGCAGATGTCTGCGTCAGTGTGTGTGGCTCTAATTACAAGTCACTGCTGACCCGTCACAGCAGAAATCAGGAGGGAGCCCTCGTGATTTCACATGGAAACAAGATTCTGCTTCTGTGGCAGGCTGGGTCATTCACGCACCTCTTTGTAGGAAGACAATCAGAGCTGTTTTTATGACGCGTGAGACAAAAAGTCCAGGTGGCTGTTCTGCAGCAAGTCCCGGGTAATCTCAGACCTTCGTCAGGACAACCTGGACATTACCCAGCAACCCCCACAGCACGGGGGCCGCGGGTCCCAGTGGACTCTCCCCACTGTGCCTTGGGTGATGGTATTGAAGGCAGTAGCAACGATAACACAGCTGACCCTTGAAGAATGTGGGTTTGAACTTGTATGCAAATTTTTTTTCAACAGATGTCTGTACTGTTTTCGATCGTAGTTGGCAGTCTGCAGATATAGAAGGCCAATGATCTGCATCGATCTTGGCATTGTATTCAGGGGACTCGAGCACCCGTGATTTTGGTATCTGTAGGGGTCCTGAACCAGATACTGAGGGACAACTTAAGTTTTGGGGGAGCTGAAAATAACACACGGATTTTCGATTTCCCAGGAGGTCGGCACCCCTAATGTAGTTCAAGGGTTAAGTGTACTATCCTGGTGATAAAAAGCAGCTCCCATTTCTTCAGTTCTGCATTGGGCCCATCACTGTTCTCTTTTCATAAACTACAACGTTATGCCCGAGAACACCATTATATAAATAGATACTATGACCCCTACTTTACAAATGAGGAAACTGAGGCACTCAGAAGGTGAGTCACTTGCCACAGGGATGCCGACAGTAAGCGTCAGATACAAAACCCGAGCCCAGCTGTGACTTGGGCCCCAGCTCTGCAAGGCCTCTCTAACTGAGTGTCCAGCTGGACTCACACCATGACCCTGCTGGGCAGGCAGAGCAAACTTCACCCTCCGATGCCAAGGAAGAGACTTGCTCAGAGAAGTTACACAAGAGGACTAATCCGCTTCTCCTAACCCACTTCTCTTTCTCCTTCGTGCCTGCCCCTCTGGTGGTGTGGACTCTGGGAAGCTTCCGTCCTGCAGAGGACCCCACGGAGGGCTGCACCTTTCTGAACTGGGACGTGTCTTATACCCAAGGAGGGAGGTCTAAAGATAAGGATTTTGCAAGATGGCAAATGGGTGTCAAATGGAATGTCCTCTCCTTGAAGGCTGGTCTGTCAGCTACTTTGGACACTGGCTGGAGACAGTTTGAAGGACAGGTTTGAAGGGCTTGAGAGAAGGGTGGCTCGCTCAGCAGCACTCACCACAGCTTGCTCCATGTGCCTCAGGACACTCAGCATGCACCACTGTCATTAGGGCTCCGGAGAGCTGGTCCCACCTGCAAAAGGGTCTGCCCAAGGCCCAGTTAGGGGTCCCTGTCCAGACAGCTCTGTGGCCAGCAGGAGAGGGGGCATAGGATTTTCCTGGAATGGACATTGTCATGTCATCACAGAATACAAAGACACTGTCAAGGAGCTGGAAGGCCCCAGGGGCGTCCTACAAAGTACAAACCTCGGAAGGCACAGGGGTTGAGCACTGGCGTGTTCGGCAAGCGTTCTGACTTGGCAGAAGTGGGCCTGCCTCCACGGCATTTGCACCCACTGCTCTGCAGTGTCTCACCAGGAGCTCGCCAGCCACCCTGGATCTAGAGCCAGTGGGGACCACGTTGAGCTGGCTGACCCTGCAGGCTCACACGGCCTTTCTGGAACAGTGAGTGCTCCAGGGTCCCTGGGCCCAGGGCTGGATGATGTTTATCTGATACTGGCGATGGCGGGGTGGGACTGGGTGACTGACTACTCAGAGAAATGGCTTTGGTGCGCCCACCACCCAGGGTGTTAGTCTCCAGGCTTGTCCCCCCACTAACTTGTTCACTCTGATTCTTTCCCCTCCACTGGTCCCTGTCCACTTGAGAGGGCATCACAGGACTCGAGCTCCCGGACTGAGGGAGCCCCTCCCCTGTCATCTACCTTGACTCCCTGCGGCAAACGCGCCCCGGCTGGCGTGGCCCCGCCCACAGCGGGCGGTCTGTTAAACTGAATTAAACCGAGGGCCTCGGATTCCAGCCAGCTCCGAGCCTGAGTCTGGTGCTTCTTCTGCTCCGGCACGCCCCGCCCCAACAGCCTCCTCCCTCCTCCTGGTTCCCACCTCGGAGGCACAGCCAGACACCGAGGGCGAGTCAGGGGCTCACCCCATTTCTGCCCCTCCTTTCTGGTGGTGCTCAGAGCCCTCTCAGGGCTGAAGAACAAACCAGAGCAGGGGCCAGGGATCTGGGGCTCAGCTAGTCTCAACTAAAACAACAGACTTCTAAAGGTCAACCAGGGTTTGCTGTCTTGCCAAAGCCGGGCTATTATTACACAAAGCAGGAAAATATAAGACAGTGG
>VMDR010034952.1:0-10910 GCA_007922815.1 Macrotus californicus | reverse complement strand
GATTACAACAACATAACAGAAAATAAATGGAACATGTTTGCCAGCAATCTTGATGGTCGTGCCAAGCTGATTCTGCAGCTACGGTCCAGCGCCAGTCTAATCACTCAGAAATAAAATAATGATTTCAGTACCTCTGAATTCTGATCTCAATTCTCTTCCAATCATTTCAATCATCTCACAGAGACAAAGGTAATAAAAAAATGAAAGGTCTAACAAAATGCCCCTTTTCCACCTTCATGAGAAGGATTGGGAGGCACTCAGTCTTATAAGGGGGGAATTAAGGCTTACCCAGTAAAGGAAGCTATGCTGCCATTTAAAGGGATAGCTAAGAAGACAATAGTAAATAATGTTAAGTAAAAAACAAGAATGCAGATGATAATGTATATCATACTACTTCTATTATATATTCTGGATTTCTAAGTGTATGAAAAAATGAAAGTTTATGCAAATATTAAATGTTGAATATTGAAAATGGGTAATTTATTTACCCATTGCTTTAATTCTTTTTTAATTTTTAAATTTATCCTCTTTGAATTAAAAACCTCAAGTATTTCTTTTTTAAAATAAGGCATTCAGATTGAGTGCTTCACAATCGTTTTCATGAAGGTGGAAAAGGGGCATTTTGTTAGACCTTTCATTTTTTTATTACCTTTGTCTCTGTGAGATGATAGAAATGATTGGAAGAGAATTGAGATCAGAATTCAGAGGTACTGAAATCATTATTTTATTTCTCTCCGAGTAATTAGAGTGGCGCTGGACCGTAGCTGCAGAATCAGCTTGGCACGACCATCAAGATTGCTGGCAAACATGTTCCATTTATTTTCTGTTATGTTGTTGTAATCGAATTACACATGGTTGCAAGATTTTGCTGACTCATTTTTGAAAATTTTTTTGTCTCTTTTTTCCCATGTAAGTTTGCTCTCACTCTACTAAGGAAGGTGGATTGGACCAGCTGTGCTGGAAGCTGATGGCTTTCATCAATTCTTCCATCTTTGTAAACATGTTCAACCCCACCAACTGGGAACCCTCCACACCTCCCAGAGTGTTTCTGAGAGGCAGGTTCTGCCCTGCCCTGCACTGGGAGTGACCTTGGTGAAAAACACGTGCATTTAGCTTTGGTCATTTCCAAGGAGGGTGAACCAGTGCAGGGACAGAGATAGCTTTTCAGGAGCATTTCAAAAGGAGCCTCTGACAGCTCTGCTGAGCAGTATGGGCCAAGTTTGGATCCAGGGATAGTTCTGTGTCATATTTCACTTTGGGTGGATCGTCACACTCCCCTTTGCTGATGCAAAAGGAGACTTTTTCATATCAGCATGCAGAGCTTAAGCATGTGTCCTTGAGACAAACACTTGTAACCAGAAGAAAATGGGTTCCGTGAGTGGGGAGGACGCTCGGCTGGTGGTGTTGAATGCGTTTCCTGAGGTGTGCTTCAGTTGGGGCACAGCCGTTGCAGAGATGTGGCTCATCTCCCCTTCGATTGATCTCAGGCAATTCCGAGTATCTTATAACTCTCCTTTAAAAACCGCCTGCGAATTGAAACAGCTGCTGCATACGCAGGAAGGTGACAGAGTCAATTTGGCTTCTTGTGAAGAGTGTTACCATTGTTTCATGGAGAAGATTAGAGAAGCATGTCTAATCTAATTGTCTCCCAATAATAGAGTCACTTTAAGACAGCCTCATCTTATGGGATTTCGTTCCTGGCTTTTTAAATAGAGCCTTCTGAATAATCTAGACAGGCTGGCTTCTTCCTAAGGTTGTGTGGCCTGAAAAGTGAGACTGGTCCACAAGAATATTTCCCAATACCCATCCCTGCTCTTGGTTATTCTCCAAGATCATCTGGGAGCTGGTAAAGATTCCCCCTGCCAGATGGTTTTGGGTTATGTCAGAACAGGGTATTAATTTAATCAAACCCATGGCTATGTGTTTTCTAATACTAAATTTTACTCCCTATTATATTTCTGATTCCAAATTATGTAGAGACACCTGCAAATTAGCCTATCAGATATTGTCAAAGAGCTTGTGCTATAAGCATATTCCAGTATTAAAAATGCCAACGTTAGATGCTTCAAACCAGAATCTAAATCCTCTTCTGTCATTAATTTCATATGCAAACATTAAGTCACCTTGCATGTAAGGTAAAAATATAATGATAATTGCCCTGGCTGGTGTGGATCAGTAGATTGAGAACCAAAGGGTAGCTGGTTCGATTACCAATCTAGGGCACACGCCTGGGTTGCAGGCAAGGTCCTCAGCAGGGGGTGTGCAACAGACAACCACACATCAATGTTTCTTTCCCCCCTTTCTCCTTCCCCTCCCCTCTGTCTAAAAATAAATAAATAAAATCTTTAAAAAATAATAATAATTGAAGTCCAAAATGAGGAGAAAGTCTTGGTTTTTGGCTCTCTACAGTGGTTGTCAGTCTAATCTAATGCCCATCCAGGCTCCATGACCTGTGAGCTTAAACTGAACTGGTAGACCTTTGTCTGCTGTAGGTGAGCCTCGTTACTCTGTACTTACCTAGTAGGAATCTCTTTACACAAATGTACTCACAGGGCAGCACTGGACACTTTGCCTTCTTCTTGGAAAACTGAAATTTGTAATGGTGGAAGCTGCAATAACAAGCTTTAATTTCAATTTTTTAAAAATCCAAAATCTCTTAATTTTTATTTCTCAGCTGTCAAAGATTGGATGGAGTGTAGGCTTGTCCCAATGGCCTAATAGTCATGTGTCCTTGTGAGTGGGTGGATTGTTTTTACAGAGCTGCCATAACAATACACTACAAACTAGGTCCCTAAACAGCAGAAATTTATTGTCTCATGTTTCTGGAGGCTAATGTCTAAAATCAAAAGGTTGATGAGATTGGTTCCTTCTGAAGGCTATGAGGGAAAAATCTGTTCCAGGCTTCTTTCCTTGGCTTGTTGATGGCCGTCTTCACATTCACATGGCATTCTCATTGCGTACCTGCCCATCTTCAAATGTCCCCTTTTTATAAGGCCAACCGTCATATTGGATTAAGACCCACCCTAATGACCTCACTGATTAACTTGATTACCCATATCAAGAACCTGTCTCCAAGTAAGGTCCCATCCTGATGTACTCGGGGTTGGAGCTTCAACATATGAATTTGTAGGGGAACAAAATTTAGCCCCTACCAGTGAGCATCTTCAGTACTGGGTTTCTCTTGCTAGGACACAGGATAGTCCCATGACACCTACCTCCCAGAAAAGGTCCCCCTCACCCTCACAAGTGATTCAGCTGGGAACTGGCTGTTTGCTGATTCCTGAATTCAGACTCCTCTGGATGCTTCTGAAACTCAGGACCGAGGGTGGCTGTGTTCCCCAATCCCTGCTGCTATTCTGTCTGTCATACCTTTTGTGCAGTAGTGAGAGGTACTTTTCAGGTGTGTTTATCCTCTGTTCTTCGTCTGCTACCTTCCAAATGCTCCAAATGAAATGGCAATAGTTTCACCTGTTGGCTAGCATGGTCTTCTCCCTTCCCTCACACAGATGCTATCTGCTGGAGTGCACACCTTCTTTTCCTTACGTGTTTTCTTTGGAGTGTTTCCCAGCACCTGCACCTGAATCCAAGATTGGTCTTGCCATAATTGTTTCAATGATTCTAAAAGCAGAATGCAATTTGGGGAAACTGATCTAACACTGTATTCCTAAGCCCAGAGCTAAAAGTTTGAGCTTCATCCCTACTTATGCTTCATAGATTATGGAGAATTTAGTGGCCTTGTCTTTTGAAAATGGCACCTATTTTTATGTTCACTAATATCTGAAAGGTCCACGTATGAAAGGTACTTTTCCCTATGATGGATCCTTATCTCAGCTATACTGTCTTATGAAAAGTTTAAGAAAAAACTTGCATATATGAGGTCTGTCCAGAAAAAGTCCAGCCATTGTTAATGTAATGAGAATGGTTTGCATGACATCGATGTAACCTGGCAGCCAAGAGAGTGGACTAGAATGCATATGCGTGAACAATGACAACTTCACTGTACTTGTCAGTGGGGGAGGTAGAAGTCATTGAGTGAGCATGTGTACTATGAGACTATTGCATTCAAGATGACTGAGCAGGTAGAACAACAAATCTGCATCAAATTTTGTATTAAGCTTGAATATTCCTGCATGGAAATTATTTGGATGATTCAGAAGGCTGCAGCTATGGGCAACTGGTGATTGGGAGCTCCATCACAACAACATGCCTGCTCATACATTACGTTTCATGCAGAGTTTTTTTTGCTAAAATATCAATCACCTAGGTGACTCAGCCCTCCTATAACCTAGATTTGGTGCCCTGTGACTTTTGGCTTTTCCCAAGACTAAAAATCACTTTTGAAAGGGAAGAGATATCAGACCATCAATGAAATTCAGGAAAATACGATGGAGCAGCTGATGGCAATTAGGAGAACTGTGTGAGGTTCCAAGGTGCTTACTTTGAAGGGGACAAAAGTGTCATTGTCCTATGTATGTTTCTTGTGTCTTATATCTTGTTCAGTAAATGTCTCTATTTTTTATATTACATGACAAGACACCTTCTGGACAGACCTCATATTTGTATAAGGTTATAACCTATAGCCACACTATAACCTTATTTCTTGCAAAGGCCAACTTCCTCCTAGTCCACATCAGGGGCCTGAGCCTCTGCTGAAGTGTTTGAATTTGCTCAAAACAGGTAAGGTCTGAAAGGCTATTGCTTAAGGCCTAATGTGCACAGCCCTAACTTGCTCAAGACAGCCACATGCCTGTGAACAGAGTCACCGTTCAGCTGCAGTAATTTACCAAGGTGTGAATTCTGAATGATATATAACTAAGCTTAAACCCTTGCACCAGGTCTTAAGAGTAAAGGTCAATGGCAAACTCAGGTTCCATCCAACCTCATGGTCCAATATAAGTTTCTCAAATTGTAAAGTCTAAACATCCTTTACGTTATACTGCATTGGTTTATATGTTACCTAATGAAATTCAAGGACCAAATAAAATCACATTTCCCATGTGCTATTTTGATCCACCAATTCCATTCTTTCTTTCTCAAAGTTTCTGGCCCTGCATAAAAATGCTGGAGCTTGTAAGGAGCTCACTTGAGTTTGGAACCAACCAGGAAATAAGGTAGATGGAAGATGATAATACCATCTTAATTTTAATAAGGCTGATTTTGGAGAAAGTGGCAGATGTCCAGGAACAAATGAACCCAGAATGAGCCTGATATATCCACCTGTCATAGGAGGGCTGGACCATTATAGGTATCCTCATGCAGGTAGACTGTTGTTGTAGCTCTTTCCAGCTTGCTGGGCACAGGCTCTGGAGAACAAAGGGAGAGGTGGAAGTGGGGTCATACATGTCCAGACCCCCTCTTGACCTCATCAGTAAGAGTTTTCTTCCCGTGGGAAGTAGGCAGGTAGTAATGTCATTCTAACAGAGCCCCTCTGTAGGGAAGGACCGATCAGACATTAAAGGAGATCCCTGGCAACAACCCACACTCACACCTTATCAAAGGCAAAACAAATAAACAAAAAAATATTTTTTGTTCCTCACTTCACATAGGCCATCTTCATCTCCCATTTTCGTGCTATTTTGTTGTTTTTAACATCTCAGAGCTTTGGGGCCACATCTGTGATTCACAGAGGCTTGAGTGTGGCACTGCATAGCGGCCAGTTATCCCCAGGAAATGGCACTACATTTCTCAAACACCCATCAAAATGGACCTGTCAGGTGTACCACATGCTTCTCAACCTACAGTGCACATTGTTGGTATGAGGGGGCAGATAACAATAGCAACAGCAAACCCACATTCTTTGGATAGTAATAAAATACATCTTATTTTGGAATATAAGTAGAACACTATGTGGATTTTAAAACAAAATATAAAAAGTTGATCCTATCATTGGCTGCTTTGAGCTGTTCCCCAGTGCATTCAGGACACATGATCACTCTCTATTGGTGTGTGGATGTGTGGGGTGCATCTTGGTTCAACATTGGGAAAAACACCAAAGTGGTGGAAAAAACAGGAACTCTTGAGTCAGATGAATTTTTGGTCAAGCCCATTTTCTAGCTAAGTGACATTTTGCAAGTAACATAAATGAACTGGGGCTCAGTTCTTTAATTTATCAAATGAGACATAACTAAATTCTCTCACCTCATAAGGTTGATGTGTGAAATGATTGCGATCACATCCACTTACGCTAGTAATGCAGTGACTGGCACACAGTGAGCTGCTGTTGAGAGGCACTGGCTTCACTGACTTGTTTATTCATCTGTTTGTTTATCCATTCAGCTGACCATTAGTTCATGTGTTTGCTCACTAACTCACATCCATAAATCTCTCAGCATCTCTCCTGCACATAAATTCTTTAAATCAGCATAATAAACACTAACACAATTCATTACAAATGTCAATAGCACCCAAGTCCAGAGGTGGACTGCACTAAAAGCATTTCGAAGTACAGAGGAAAATAACATAAATGTCTTGAACATGTCACTAATATTGGTATTAACTATAGAAATTAATAGGAAGAATCAAATGAAAAAATTAAGTTACTTTCAGAAATTTCAATGCATATATATGTTTAAAATTTAATTGTGTATTAATATAATAAAATAATATAATTATCTTATATTTAGTCTTTAATATATGCACCTATTATATAATTATATAATATAAATATGTAATAAATGTTATTACAAAGTTAGCATATTATTGAAACACAGGCTCTTTATTTTCAGGTCTTCACAGATCTAATGCAAATTAAATTTTTCAAACTCTAGAGACATTGTCATGAATTCAGAAAAATATAACTAACTTTCATGAGGAGATGATGTCTGTTGAACCTCAGCATGGTCGCAGGGACCGAAGGCAGGTGGAAGCCAGAGGAGGTGGCAATCGATTCCAGAAGCCATTGAGGCTGGGAGGGTCAAGGTTTGCACAACCCATCCTCAGGGGGCTCTCAGCTATGCAAGCAGGTAAACCCTAAGGTCTCAGAAGTACTCATTTAATGCCTTTGCAAAGATGCATTAAATGGTAATTAAGTGAGCCAAGTTTCTGTGAACCATAAATGACTCACGCAGGAGGCAGTAGAAGAGGGATCTGTGGGCGTTGGCAGGTATGGCATATAGCTCTGGAAGATGACGACTGGCACCTAATGTCTCTTTCTTGTCTGGCTACCACCTGTTACAGATCCAGCCAAGGTTGCATCATTTTATTCTGAGCTAATTCCTCTGTAGTTTAATTCTTCCCAAGTTTTAAACACAGACTAAGGCCCTTTAAGCCTGTGTGGCCTTAGAAAAATCTCCCAGTCCAGTTTCCATGGTCTACACTTGCAGGGACTGGTCAGATTGGGTCTGACCTACCTTACAAAGGTGTTCAGTGATGGCTGGGGAACCTTATTAAGGGCCTGTTCCCTGCAAAAGCTTGGTTTCTGAGCCTTTCTGGGCATGTTTCCAAGTCAGATGGTCATTATTGAAGTGGGGCCACGTGAGGTGATTGGCCAAAGGGAAACAATCTCAGGTAATAAACACTGAAAGGAAGAATCACATAGGCAAACTCCTTGTTTCAGCAACTCTGAGGATTCAGGGATGGGCTCCCTGAAGGCAGGCTTCTGGGGCATTCTTCTAGCAAGTACAATGATTATTTCTGGTTTGGTTTTTTTGTATGTGTGTGATGGCTGATGGAAATCAGAAAAAATGGGTTAGGATGCTTCAGAGAGAGGTAACTGTATGCCAGTCCAGAGTAATTACTGAATTGTAAGCAGTTCTGGTGGACCATGCTGAAGAGATGGGCTGTGCTGCTTTGCCAGATGGTCTTGGTCCTGATGGCAGCATTTATTGAGCACTTGCTCTGTGCTAGCTACGGGGCACATTCTGCTTTATGTACATTCGCTCATTTAGCTCTAACAACCACTGTTTGAGGTAGGTTATAGTCTCATGGCTTTTTTTTCTCAGAAAAAAGAAAATGAGACGTGGGTTCAAATAACACAATTAATAGAGGGCAAAATTAGAATTTCAACCTGGATCAATGAACTCTGAGGGCAGTTTTCAAGCCATTCCCCCACACACCTGTGGATACTGCGGGAATGCCTTTGTGAAACATGGCTGTGAGGGGTTGGAAAATTCTTGCCACTGAGTGCTGAGTGGGGACCTTCTGGAAGGAGGCTGGTGTTTTGATGACATTCAGGAAGGAAAATTTGCGTGATGGTCAAGAGCAAGAAGGAATCACAGCTCTGAAAATGACTAGTCGTGTGAGATTGTGCACTTCAGTAACTCTCTGTGTGCTGGGTAAGAAGGGAGATCATAATAGTATTTGCTTCCTATATCAAAGATTCATTGAGACCTTAAATGCTTAGGTCTCTGCCTGTCCTATGATAAGCCCTTTTTCATATTAAAAGAGAATAAAGAGTGAAAATGAGTGTTTAAAGTAAATGTTATTTCTCCATAATTATTAGTTAATATTTAATCCATATTTATTAGTTTATATTTACTTTTAACTGTAAGTGATAGAACCTCACATCAAACTAGCTTAAGTGAAAAAGTCCATGTGCTTCAGGTAAGGCCCACTGAGTCCATCGGTCAAACGATGCCACCAATGTCTATTTCTCTTCCTCCTTCTTGCCTTTGCTTTCCCCTTGGTTGACATTATTCTCAGGCTGACTTTCCACACACGACCCCAGATTGAAATGGACTAGCAGCCCTCTGATGAGAGAGACTGATTGTAGGATCATTTGTTTGACAGCTGCACAACAGAAATGGGGAGAAGGAAGGTTCCCAAATGGGAAGATTGCTGGCAGGTAAAGGCTAACTGATGCACTTGACCCCAGTATTTGGCATTTATGCAGGAAAAGAGCCTGACGCTGCCTAGCCTTTGTTTCCTATGACTAAGTTTGGTATTGGATATGTGACAAGTGGGCCCATTAAGAAGTGTCAGACATATCACCAACTTGGGGAACGTTTTAGAAAGTTTCTTCCTGCATGAGACACTTCATTTGCTTTGCATCAGTCAATAGCCAATGAGTCTCTATCAAGCAATTTCCA
The DNA here is from genome assembly GCA_007922815.1 of Macrotus californicus. NCBI lineage: Eukaryota > Metazoa > Chordata > Mammalia > Chiroptera > Phyllostomidae > Macrotus > Macrotus californicus. The sequence continues at coordinate 1,884 of VMDR010034952.1, read as the reverse complement.
TAACATAAGAATCCTGTTCACACAGAGTACAGATCTAATCTCAGCACAGTCCATACCACAATAACGCAAATCTCCCCTGCTCAGCAAGGTCCTGGCCCCAGCGGCAAGCACACATTGTGCGGGGATATTCATTACCTCTTCAGGGCAGTTGAGAGTGTGGATCATCTTTGTAATCAGCATAGGACAAGGAATCTAGGTGGGGCAGATCCATAAGATGCTTTTTTTTCCCTCAGTGTCCTTCCTTTGGGTGATTTTACTATTTATTAGCCACCACTAAGAGCCAAAAAGGAGTACAAGTCTCTGGTTAGTCTGTGTGGTTACCACTGTCTTGTCAGAGGGAGAGGTGTGCCTCCACTGGATGGATAGAGGCTTTCAAGGGCCTGACACCATCAAAGGAGTTATAGCTAGATGAACACAGCCTCCTTTTCCTACAGAAAGTCACAGTGAGTGTATTTCAGATGAGTCGCTGCAGTCTTCAAGCTCTGCATGACTTCAAGTCTTACACTGGGAGGGCGGAGTCTGGAGAGGTAGGCAGGGCCTGGGTGTGCTGAGGAGACTGCACTTCTAGATTTGGGAGCACTTAAAAGGTCTTAAAAAAGTGACAAAATGAGATTTGCAGTTGAGAAAGAACATTTGAGCAGGAACTGAGGAATACATTAAAGGAAGGCAAGAAGTTTTACTCTGTTTAGGGTATAAGCCAGGGGTTTGAAAGTACCAAATGTAAAGTGCTGATGTGCATCCTGATGGGATATAAATTCAGAGCAGACGGCATTCAGAGGTCCCTCCATGTCCACAGGGGTTGGTCCCACTGATACCCAAATTTGAGGATGCTCTAGTCCCTTATATAAAATATAATATTTGCATATAACATCCACCAGCATGCTTTTTATCATCTGTAGACTTCTTATTATATGTAATACAATGTAAATGCTATGTAAATAGTTGTCATACTGCATCACTGAAGAAATAGTGACAAGAAAAAGAAACCCGTACGTGTTCAGTACACACGCAACCATCGTAGGCCTAACTATATTGTGCATGTCAGGAACAAAGTGATTTTTTTAAAAGTATTTTCAGTCCATGGGTGGTTGGTCCACCAATGTGGAACCCACTGATCTGGAGGGCTGACTGTTTCAGTGGTGGGAGGGAGAGCTGGGGAGCATGCAACCAGATGTCTAGATTGGAGAAGGGACTGTTAGGCTATCATGCAGAGTTTCACAATCAGCCAGACAGCCTGTCCTGCTTCTTCCTGTAACCATGGCCCGGGGTCTTGGTGGATGTGCCTGTAGAAGCAGCAGAAAGGCTGGGGCCACCACCCAGCGCTGCAGCTCCCTGGGGAGAGTGCTGGGGTTTATGTTTGGAATGCCTGTTCGCATTGATTTTTGCACGTGGGTGTGCCTGGTCTGAGAACTTGCAGTGGATGAGACTAGAATGCCATGCTGAGGCCACCTTGCAGAGGTGGAAAGAAGCTGTGGGATTTGTCTTTTCAGCCCTGAACTCACTTGGTTATCCAGCTGCTAGTCCCAAAGCTTCTCATTTTAAAACACGTATGTTGAGAACGTTTCTTTACTCTTCTGAATTAACATAATAGATTGTGTAACCTACCTACACGCAAACATAATTTCAAACATCAGTACAATGCCCTATCTGTACTTTGAAGTAGGCTTAATAAGAAATTCAATCACGGGAACTTCCGGCCAAGATGGAGGCGTAGGTAGACACCCTGTGCCTCCTCGCACAACCAAAAGACGGACAACAACAAATTTTAAAAGAAAAAACAACCAGAACTGACAGAAAATCGAACCGTATGGAAGTCCGACAACCAAGAAACTAAGAAACATACATCCAGACCGGTAGGAGGGGCGGAGAGGACTCGCGTGGCGG
>VMDR010034951.1:0-10915 GCA_007922815.1 Macrotus californicus | reverse complement strand
TCTTAGGGTATAATCCCAGCAGTGGAATTGCTGCATCAAAAGGCAGTTTCAGTTTTAGTTTTTTGAGGGAATTCCATACTGTTTTCCACAGTGGCTGCACCAGTCTACAATCCCACCAACAGTACACTAGGGTTCCCTTTTCTCCACATCCTCTCCAACACTTGTTTGTTGATTTGTTTATGATGGCCATTCTGACCAGTATGAAGTGGTATCTCATGGTAGTGGCATAAGAACAGACACATAGATCAGTGGAACTGAACAGAGAGCCCAGAAATAAACTCTGTTTGTCAATTGATATTTGACAAATGGGGAAGAAGCATAAAATTGACTAAAAATAGCCTCTTCAATAAATGGTGTTGAGAAATTTGGACAGCTACATGTAAAAAAATGAAACTCGATCATCAACTTACACCACACACAAAAATAAATTCAAGGTGGATAAAAGACTTAAACATACATTGTGACACCATTAAAATCCTAGAGGAAAACATTGGCAGGAAAATCTCAGACATTCCATGCAGCAACATCTTCACTGATGTGTCCCCTAAAGCAAGGGACATAAAGGAAAGAATAAACAAATGGGACCTCATCAAATTAAAAAGCTTCTGCATGGCTAAAGAAAACAGCATTAAAATGAACAGAGAACCATTATATAGGAAAATATATTTGCCAATGATACCTCGGACAAGGGTTTGATCTCCAAAATATATAAAGAACTCATATGACTCTACTCCAGGAAGACAAAAAATCCAATTAAAAAATGGGCAAAAGGCTTGAACAGACACTTCTCCAAGGAGAACATACAGAGAGTCCAGAGACATATGAAAAGATGCTCAGCATCACTAGCCATCAGAAAAATGCAAATTAAAACCACCATGAGACACTGCAACCATCTTTTTAAGTAGGCATCACCTCAGCTAGCCGAGCCCTGACTTTTCTTCTCCTTCTGCCATCAGCTATACCTGCCCTTTCCTCTCAATAAAGTGCCTTTTGCAAATGTCCCCCTTTCTGAAGCCTTTCCCAGCTTGCTAGGGAGGCATTTGTCCTTCCTTCTTCCCTCCCCTTCGTGTGATGCTTGCTCAGAAACCTTCACATTGGAATCATTTGTTTTGTGCGCCCAATCTCCTTACCTAGGCTACAAAGGTAAGGTGCTTGTCTTATACATCAAAATAATTATTCTCAGGACCTACTAAAGTGACCGTTATGTAGTCAAGTCTCAGTAAATGATTACACGTTTGGGTAGGTGAGTGGACAGATCACACTCACATTTCAGTTTCCGTAACTTGTTCAGCAGCTACTTTCCTTCTGTGACAATTACCCAATCTTGAATGTCATTTCACTTGCTCTCCTTCTGGACATTTTCCTATTCATTTGTATACTCACTCCAAGAGAAATAAAGAAGAAACTTTCATTCATCAGTTTTATTTCATCTTTTTGATGGAAAAACTCTTTGAAACTCCAGGCCAAATGAAATCTCTAAATTATCTAAGGATTTCAGTCAGTCATCATTTCCCTCTTAAAACAGCAATTTAGAAAACAAAGGTGTATAACAATTAATTAATTCCTTCACTGATTTGTTCTTTCCTTCCACATGTATTTGACTCTTAGTACCACCACGTATAAGGGTTGTATAAAACCATTTTAAAAATTGAAGTACTTTGTTTTCCTGGAGCCTGGGGCCTGTCCTTACTCCACAAAGCTGGCTTTTAACTGATCTAGCAGGATTGGCTTGGTTCGGCTCAGCGTTTGCTGACGGCAACCACCAGCTTGAATAACGCATCTAATTCTTAGCCTATTTTTCTCCAACAGGCATAATTTAGAAGCATTAAAACAAGCCTTTATTTGGCAAATAAAATAATTACAGAGACTGGAAGACTGTGTCTTCTTTACGGAATATTCAAAGGTTCAAGTACACTCCTTTCTGTAACCGCAGGCCAGTGATGCAGCCAACTGACAGATACTGCAGGGTCGCAAAAAGTGACCACATCCACGCATACCCTGGCCCCACAGATGCTGCAAGACTTCTCAGCAGTGAAATAAACAGATTACTAAACGTGTTGAAAACCAAACCTTAGTTGGAGTTATTCTTCCATTACATTTCTCTCAATCTTCTAGCCAAATATTTGTATGATCAATGTAAATAAATTTTTCATATAAATACAAATATTTGTGGGACAGCAAAAACGGTGGGAGTCAGCCCGGCAATGCACCAAAACCGAGGGCTTCGGCGAGCTGATGGCAAATGCGTGTCATTTACTAGATTATTTATCATGTCTGCCTCATAGAGATGTTGAACAAAAGTAAATATAAAAAGTCACCAGTTACCAAGGATTTGAAGTTTTCCGTAAATGGTAGATGACATGAGAACTAAAATATCAAAGACTGTTGTACAAGAAAGTAATACAATTTACCAAAAAGGGCTTCTATGGGAAAATACACTTTTTTTAAAGCAGTGTCATTAAAACTCTCTGTTCATAGCCATTGCTTTTGATTGCCTTTTCCTTGTTAGTTTACTTTTTAATTCAAAAAAGAGGGATTTCTCAAATGGAGCTGGCCCTCTTCTCTTTTCTTTAATATTTCTCACTGACTAAAGCCAGTCTATGTTAGGACCCCACTTCTCAAAATGTTTTCATCAAAAGTGTGTTGCTGGGGGCAGTAGAGAATAGAATCTGAACTCATATTGGGGTTAAGATTGGAGTGGCTGGTGACTAGGAACTCACTGAAAGCCACTCATCTCTAAGTGTAAACTTCCTCAGAAGTTTTCTTAAATCATTGCCTGAGGATATGTTTATTGATTTTAGAGAGAGAAGAAGGAAGAGAGAGGGGGGGGAAACATTGAGGTGAGAGAGGAACATTGTTTGGTTGCCTCCTGTGTGCGCCCCGACCAGGGATTGAACCCACAACCCAGCTATGTGCTCTGACCAGGAATCAAACTCACAACTGTTTGGTGCATGGAATGACACTCCAACCAACTGAGGCACCTGGCCAAGGTGTCCTCAGAATTATTATAAAGTGTGTGCAAGTTTGTATTCTAGTCCATAATATACTATTGATGTTTATTTTAATATAAAACAACAAATTTAACTTACTGGCCAGGGATATTTATTAATCTTTTGTAAAACTGAAAAACTGACTCTAAAGAAACGTGTACTACACATATCCTGTAATTTTCCGTATGCCCGTGGAATACCACCTCAGAACCGGAGTTTGAGAAGTGCTGGGGAGACGACACAACCAAACCGAGACTGCCCTGCCCCAAATCACAGAGAAGTGAAATTTTTGTCTTCAAAAGTATATTCTTCTTTGTATACCTAGGTCCATTGTCCTCCGAGTGGGGAGGGGATCTATTTGGTAAATGGAAGCATTCCCCACAAGAGCACGATTGGCCTTATGTGTTCCTACAACAGTCTTAAGCACTTTTTCAGCAGTGGGTATAGCAGTAAAATAAGATGCCAAGAAGATGCTCTTCTCCAAGAGGACACTGGCAGCTATTAAGTATTCCATTTCCTATTCCATCCCCTAAAAATGTTTTCAGTGAGAAATTAAAAGCTACTGCATGATTTATTATGTTAACTGCTATCTACTTTCAATACATATAACCAGATTTTTTATTAATAGTTTATTGTATTTTTTCCATTACCGTTTATCCCCTTTATACCCTCTTCCGCCTCCAGCCACCCCCTCCCCCCAACCACCACACTGTTGTCTGTCCATGAGTCCTTTTCCCTTTTTTGCTCGCTCTTTTCCCCCTGCAACCCCCACTCCCCCTCAGAGCTGTCAGTCAGCTCCCTATGAGTCTGCCTATATTTTCCTTGTTAGTACAGTTTGTTCATCAGATTCCACATATGAGTGAGATCATATGGTATTTGTCTTTCTCTGATTGGCTTACCTCACTTAGCACAATGTTCTCCAGGTCTCTCCATGCTGTCGCAACCGAGATTTCAAACACAACTAAATGGGCAAGACAAAGAAGATGAATCACTTGGTTTCGTATTAAGAAAAGTTTGAGGTTATACATAAACATATCATCAGTGTTTCAATAGTAATATACATTTTGCTACCACAATGTTCTACTCTTTGATTATTTAATGCAAAATTAGTGAATGCCTGTGTGTTGGTCAGGGTTCTCCAGACAATCAGAATCAATAAGATGAATGCATGTGCATGTGTATATAAAGAGATTTATTTTAAGGAATTGGCTCATGCAATTAAGAAGGCTGGCGAAGTCCAAAAACTTCAGGGTATGTTGGCAGGTTGAAGACAAAAGAACCAGGTTGCAGTTCAAGTCCAAAGGCCAGCAGGCTAAAGATTTAGAAAAGAGCCAATGTTCAATCTCTAAGATCATCTGCTGGCAGAATCCTCTCTTGCTCGGGAAGTCAGTCCATTTGTTTTATTCAGGCCTTCAGCTGATTGGATGAGGCCCACCCACATCACAGAGGGCAATTTGCTTTACTCAAAGTCCACCAGTTTAAATGTGATTCTTGTCCAAAAACCTCTGTACAGAAACATCCAGAACAATTTTTGACCACATATCTGGACAGTAGCCCAGCCAAGTGGACACACAAAATTAACTATTACAACCTCCTTGAAGTTATTTAGATTGTTTATTCATATACACACACATATGCATACAATATGCACAAACTTACACAGCTGTGGCTGGAACAACGCATTGTGGAAACAAGACAAAGACTTTAATTCACTTGTTCAGTGTAGTACAAGAGAGAAGCTTAGTGAGTATGAGCCCTTAGCAATGCAAAATTGTAAGTGAGCTGCCGGGTTGATTTTGATTTAAGTAACATGGAAAAGCAACTCTGCTATTAGGTGGTTATCTGATCAAACAAGCATGGGAAGGAGGCTTCTTGTTCAAACATAATTCCATGAGAAATTTTTGGAAATTTATATAATATCTGAAAACAAACAAATGGTGTGGGACTGGTTGAAAGAAGGTGAAGGGACTATGGACAATGGTGTGGGGGTGGACTGGGGAAGGGGGAGCAGGGTGTATAAGGGGCAAAGGGGGAAAAACTGGGACAACTGTAATAGTATAAACAATAAAATAGCAAAAAATAAAATAAATAAAAAGAAAACAAACAGGACAAAGCAACAAACAAAACAGCTCAGGTCTACATAAAATAATTTATCTGAACATTCAGTTAACTTCCACACAGCTGAGCAAAAAGTGGTGACTCTTCAGTCTTTTAGATAGAATTTATAAAACCCAGGTACCACATATTTATTGTCTATATGCAAAGTCAGCTTGGACCACAATAACTCTGAATTCAGTCTTTAAAGAAATTGATTGTATTGAGGTACCAATTATCTGGTCAGCTCTACTTAAATGATTATTTTCAAAATGGTATGTCAGGTGACATAATTGGTCTTTTTTGGAGGGGAGTTCCAATTTGGTTTAAGGCTGCACCTAGTGTATAAACCCCAGATAAGAGTCTTGCTATTTGAAGAGTAAAGACTTTTCAACCTTTTTAAGAGTCCTGAACAAATTTCAACAATCTGGACCATATTAGGAAACAGAGAGAGGACCAGAGACTACCCCTTTCCTTCACTGACTTCTGGAGACCCCAACAACCTCTGCCGCTGGGATCTTCAACCGCAGCATGAAGAGCGTAGATACTGCAGCGACTCTGAATTCTTTGGAAGTAGAAGGGTTCCATTCCAAAATCTAAAGCAAACCGTTTTGATTTGCGTTCTGTGTCTGATTGATTAAAAAGTCCCACTATTTAAGTAGAATTGACTGGTAATGATATTCCCACTAAAGTCAGACTTCCCTGAGACTTTGCTGCAAATTTAAGGTTCACCAGCATCACTCTCCTTTTTACATAAACAGCATTCTGCTAAGTTTTCTGCATTTTTATGGAACCATTCAACAAATATACCAAATATCAGGCTGACATTTTAGTATAGTCTCTTGGACACTATACCCTCTGGAATTGTTGTAAAGGTGATTCATATAGTTTCCATGCTAAATAAGTCCAAAGAAACAATTTTGTGTCTTCCTTCAATGAGATGCATGAGAAGCACAGTTCTGATCTTGTTGTACAAGGTCTGTCCAGAAAAAATACAGCCACTGTTAATATAATAAGAATGGTTTGCACATTAATGTGACCTGGCAGCCAAGGAGAGTGGACTGGAATGTGCATGTGTGAGCAGTGATGACTTCACTGTACTAGTCAGTGGGGGAGGTAGATGCCGTTATGTGAGCATGTATACTGTGTGGCTGGCACATTCAACATCACTGAGCAAGTAGAGCAACAAATATGTATCAAATTTTGCATTAAGCTAGAACATTCCTCCGAGGAAACTATTCAGATAATTCAGAAAGCTGCAGCTATGGGCAACCAGTGATTGGCAGCTTCATCACAGTGCACCCACTCATGCATCACATCTCGTGCAGAGTTTTTTTGGAAAAACATAAAGTCACCCAGGTGACTCAGCCCCCTACAGCTCAGAGTTGGTGCCCTGTGACCTCTGGCTTTTCCCAAAAGTAAAATCACCTTTGAAAGGGAAGAGATTTCAGAGACTTTTGATGAGATTCAGGAAAATACAATGGGACAGCCGATGGTGATTGGGAGAACTGTGTGAGGTCCCAAGATGCCTACTTTGAAGGGGACTAAAGTGTCATTGTCCTATGTACACTGTTTCTTGTATCTTATATCTTCTTCAATAAATGTCTATTTTTCATGGTATGTGGCTGGATACGTTCTGGACAGACGTTGAATATCTTGCTCAAAAACCTAATTTTTAAAAAAATGTTTGACTGGTAAAGAGGGAGAAAATAACATTTATTAGGATATAGACTTTGCAATGCACTATACTAGTTACTTTATATACTTTTTCTTATTGAATATCATAAGATTCTAATAAACAAGGTCCTGCAAGACCCATGGTACAGATCAATATTAAGGCTTAGATAGATTACATTAATACAGCTAACTAAAGTTTGGTCTAGAACAACAATTAGAACCTAAATCTAAATCTGGGCTCCACCAATGCCAACTGTGCAATCTTGTGCATGTCACGTACCTCTCTGTGCCTCAGTTTCTTCTCCTGTATTATGAGAATGATTGGACCTACTTAGTGAGAGAAATGCATAAGATAATACATATCAAGCACTTAGAACAGTGCCAGGTATGTAAGTAAACAATCAGTAACAGTTAGCTATCATTATTAGCTTGCCTAAGTTTATATGAAAATTCACGCTCTTTTCTCAATATTACAGTTTGGCTCCAGAATTCTTTGTCCAGAACTCAAAGCTCCCCATGATCTTGTCCCTTTACTATCAGTTCATCTACTCTCCTCAAATATTCTTGATACCTTGCATCATTTATTGACTCATTTATTCTCTTATCTAACAAACACTATTGCCAGCTTTCTTTCACCTTGTCAAGGTGGAGATACAAAAACCACTGAGACACACGGTACCTTCTCCATAGACCTTTCAATTCAGTAAGAAAGATAAGCATCCACTGTATTATCTAGATGAATTACAGAGATTTAAATTACAGATTGTGTCTGCACAGTGGCTAGCTACCTTACTCAGTTTGGGGGAGTCAGGCAAGTCTCCCATGAGGAGGTGGCTTTAGATTTAGGTTTGAAAGGATACATAAGAGCAATACAGGCAATCACGAGAATTACAGCCTATTATAGTATATTTTATACTAACAGTACATTTTTATACTGTTATTATAGTATATATTTTATTATTATAGTATAAACATTTTAAGGGCAGGCTTTACATGAGGTTGATATTGGCAATTCCAACAATATCAAGAGCAATGTTTGATATACAGCAAGAATTTGTTGAATAATTTGTTGGATACTATTGAGAAAAGTGCCTGTCAGGGAGGTAGGTGGTAATTCCTAAAAGCTTCCTCTTATCCTTTGCTATAGATAGAATGTTTGTATGCCCCCCCAATTCATAGATTGTAATCGAGTGCCCAATATAATAGTATTTGAAGGTGGGACTTTGGGGAGGTCATGAGGTCATGAAAGTGGAGGCCTCATGAATGAGATGAGTGTTCTTAGAAAAGAGAACCCCCCAGAGCTGTCTAGCCCCCTCTGCTAGGTGGGGATATGGCAGGAAGAGAGCTGTCCATGAGTAGGAAGCACCTCTCACCCGACACCAACTCTGCCCACACCTTGATCTTAGACTTCCGGCGCGCAGAACCGTGAGGAATAAACTTCTGGTGTTTACAAGCTGTCCAGCTGATGGTATTCTGTTGCAGCAGCCTGAGTAGACTAAGGCACCTTCTTACATCAGTGACGGGACAAACCAGTAAGATGCCATGTAATTTATCCACATGTTGTCCAGGGAATCAATAACAGAACTGAGTGAGAACTCAAAGTGTTTTCACTTCTGGTCTAGTTTCACCCACACAGCAGACCCAGTCTCAAAAGACATCCACCCTTCCTGTGCTAATTCATTGCAGTTTAAATAGAGTAGCTAACGGCTGGGAGCACTGTACCTACAGAACAAATTAAAACTGAAGGTGTTTATTTTCATGGGTTGATTATATTTATTCCACTCATTTTCCTCGGATTGATCTGAAACATCTCAGGCCCCTGAACCAGACAGAGAATATAGATATCTCACACTGTTATCTCCAATGATACTGACAGCCTGAATGAATTTTATTGAAAGTAATTTAGCATTGACTGGTTAAATATACAAATTATTCATCTGAAGCAGAGACATTGCCAGACTCCTTCAAATGAGAGGCAAAAAAAATAAATGTTTGGAGATTACATCACAAACTAAAACTGTCTTGGAAGGCAGTTCAAATATAAAAATGAAATAATTATTTAAACTCAAAATATTTTATTCCACTCATCACAGTGACAAAAGCAGCTGCATCTTTACCTTCTGATCATAATATTAGAAAAGAAGCTAATTATTTTTTAGCAGACAGTTTCATGGAAGGTATGCCTTCTTAGCCTTACCCTTTTTACTCCATCAAAAGTAAATTTAAAGAGGTTCTTTGACTGTCTTTAAACCAGGCAGGAACTACATAGAGAGAGGAAAAAATTAACTTGTAGTAGAGTTGAAATTCTTAATAGCTTTAAATACTACACAGAGACCCTTCAACATTTTTTCCCAAGATGCTTAAAGTTTAACTCCTGTTTCTACTGCTTCTTAGAAGGAAGGAAAGAATATAGTCTGTTACTGAAGAGTGTAGCCTCAGCTCTCTGGCTAGCATTGTGTGCCTGGGCGTGCCACTGGGCCCTGCTGTGGCTGAGTTTCTTACCTGTGAACTGAAGGTGACCAAAGCACTGGCCTTGGCCTGGTGGCAGGGGGTTGGTGGGGGGGGCGTGGGCAGGTAGGAGGAAGTTTATGTGAGATGGGCTTCTGGCACATAGTAGGTCCTCTACAAATACTTTCTTTGCAGTAATGGGATGTACAGATTTCCCCTTTAGTTTCAAAAATAGGGTTAACTGTCAGAAGAATTCTTCACCTTATAAACACAAAAGGGCTATTTCTGTTTTGTTTTGTTTTGTTTTAAAGCTAGAAATATACCTGATTATGACATGTAATGTTGCAAAAATTTCCACCAGAAGACCCAGTCAACAATTTTATTTAATCACCTGAATTGTTCTCTTTGATTCACTTGCCACCACAGACCATTCGTCCTTAACACAGCTCTTGGAGGAGTGGCCAAGAATGAGAGGCTGAAAAAATGAATCAGAGGCAAATTACCAAAAACTGTTTCGACTTCATTTTGCACGTGATGAGGGCCACTGAAGGATGTGCTTTGGAGAAGTGACTTGATTAGCTGTGCATTGAAACGACACTAAGCCGCGGGTGTCATTGTCGGAGAGTATTTGGAGAAAGGCCAAATGAGAGGCTGAGAAGTGAGTTTTCTCCTGTCTTCCAAGGTTTTAGCTGATTGATCTGACAAAATAATGAATGCTGCAGTGTTAATAGAAAATTGTTCATAGGAAATCCATTTCTTCCTCTAGGTAATGTGTGTTATAATGGTTGATCACTGGAGATAATTTTCTTCTTTCCCTTAGCAACTGGAGAAGATATTTGGAAGCATATTTGCCTGCCTTCTAAGGATTTTCTTAAAATCTTAAAGAAGACAGGTTATAAAAGAGCCCATTGCCATAATTAAAAACAAAACAAAACAGGAAGATTCAGTTTTATATGTTCCAGTCTAGCAGTACAGTACAAAGTTACATTTAGCAAGATATTCCAAGTGTCTTTTTCTCATTTACTCCAATTGAACAATGGTATAAACAAAACAACACAGCAACAAAATAAAAATTGCTCTTTGAAAGGCTTATGACAGCCCTGGCTAGTGTGGCTCAATGAACTGAGCACCAGACTGTGAAGCAAAGGGTCACCGGTTCAATTCCCAGTTAGGGCACGTGCCTGGGTTGTGAGCCTGGTCCCCAGAAGGGGGCGCATGAAAGGCAACCACACATTGATGTTTCTCTCCCTTGCTTTCTCCCTTCCTTCTCCTCTTTCTAAAAATAAATAAATAAAACATTAAAAAATAAAAGGCTTATAACTGATGAGGAAGAGGACAGAGTCAAAGATGACATCAGAGTTTCAGGTGTGGGTGCCAAGGTAATGAAGCCTTCAAAACCAGAAGGAGAGATGAGCAGGAAAAACTATTAAGTTCATGATATCAGAAGATGACATGTTTGATTCTCAACATTTAATTTCATGCTCCATTTTCATTTCATTCTACTATCTATTCAGGTCATATTATGCATAAACACAGGTGTTAGATGTAGGAAGTTATGAACTCACTTTCTAATTGAAGATTTTTATGGTGCAAAAGAAAATCAGCTAGTGCTACTCTAGATGACGAAAGCAAAACAGGCAAGACATCAAACAAGTAACAAATGAAAATAAAAGTCCCATGATTTTTGACAAGTTGTAAACTGCTTT
>VMDR010034950.1:0-10917 GCA_007922815.1 Macrotus californicus | reverse complement strand
ATCTGACTCTTCTTTAGGGACGGACACCAATTGCCTTAACATCCTGTAAATAGAAAAAGATTGTTTTGCAATTGATATGAAATTCTTGAAGACTCTTGTGCAAAGTCTAGAAATATGACAGACACATTTTCTCTAGAAATTAATCAGAAATATTTCCCAGTTGCCTATATTACTCTGCCACTACCATATAAAATGTTGTGTAAAATGCATTACCTTTTCCATTTAAATCAATTTTCTAGAGTACTTGTAACTGCTGATACCTTAGTACTCTATGACTACTGAAGACTTAGCTTGCTTATTCACAAAATGCTCTGGTAACGTAAGTATCATTTTTGTATTATACTCAAAGCTTATTATTTTTTTGCCCTCCCCCAAGGACATTTTTTCATTGATTTTAGAGAGAAAGGAAGGCAGAGAGAGAAAAAAAAATCAGTGCAAGAGAGAAACATCAATTGGTTGCCCTCCTATGTGCGTCCCAACCAGGGATCGAACCCCAACCTGTGTATGTGTCCTGACCAGGAATCGAACCTGCGACCTTTCGGTCTACAGATAACACTCCAAGCAAGCCACACTAGCCAGGGCTATATTCAGAGCTTAGATTCATGTAATTCTAAGTTATGCTGTCTGTAATCAAATACATAAATGTACAAATTGCAGTTTTGCCATAAGACTGCTCTTGCTGATGTGAAGCTCCCCTGGGCAAGGAGTCTTAAGCATACAAAAAAAGCGCCACTATTTTCTTGCTAAAGCAATATTTTAACATGTAAGTATATCATCATTGCTAGTTCCTATTATAAACAATACTGAATAGTTCTGTACACGTATGAAAATATGTCAAATGTCACTGTTAATCAGACTCGCAGAAACTTAAGATTAGGAACGCCATCTGCCTGGCACAGGGCTGGGGCTAAGAGACTGGGGGATGCGGTTTGAGGGCACAAACGTGCACTAGTGGGAAGTTCTGGGGATCTAACACGCAGCATCGTGAGTATCATCGACACTGTATTATAAACTTCAAAGTTTCCAAGAGACTAGAACTTGATTGTTCCCACCACAAAACAGAAATGACAACTATGTGACATGATACAGGTGTCAGCTAACCTATTGCAATATATATTAACGTATCACATTTTGAGCACGGTTGTACACCTTAAACTTGCCCAATGTCAGATATCAATTATATCTCAATAAAAATAAATGTTAAAAACAAGAACACCATCTGTCAAAATGAGAAAAGAGTCTCATATAATTAAAAAGCAATTTATCAGTACTTACTGAAATTATAAATGCTTGTACCTTTTGAACCAGCAATTCCACATCTCATTATCTGATCTAGAGAAATAATTCCTCATAAGTGCAAAAAAGGATTTTCTTATTATAAATTGAATAGAATTTCAACAGAATAATTAAGTTATGGTATACTGTGCCTATGCTGTAGATTAAAAGAATATGGTAGATCTTCAGAATTTACAGTTAAATTTAAGACCAGGTTGTAGAACGATACACATGCATACCTCAACATTTACACATGCATGTGCACACATATGCAAGGGCAGGATCCTTAGAAAAAGATCTGGAGAGGATGAGCTCCCACTTCTGGGCTTCTGGCTCAGCCAAGACTGCAAACAAACAAAGGCTGCCAAGCCCCCCAGCCCCAAGTTGACCTTAGAGTAACTACAGAAATGAGAAGAAACTATGGATCCTGAAATCTAAGCAAAAGTTGTGAAAAACCCTGGGAAAGGCTGACAGCTGACTGGACTGGTGAGTGTGTGAAGAGAGGGGTGGAACCCTGAGGAGGAAGGCAGCTGGGAAGGTTTAGTGAGAGGAGTGCCTGCAGCAAAGCACTTGCCTCTTTCCCTCGTCAACCTGAGCATCACTGCTTGCCCCTTAAATCACAAAGACCTTGGCGAAAACCCAGGCTGACACGAGTAGCCCTGAGTAACATCAGGGGGCACAAAGGCCCAACTGGGGTGAACAGTTACAGGTCAAACGTGACCAGGAACCCATGGACATTTGTTCCTTTACCCTCCTTCTCTCCGAAGCCCAGGACTATACTATAAAACCTCCATACTCCTTCTTAAATATCTAAGCTTGTGACTCTGTTGCCCCAAAATATAATGGGCTCCACAGTGCCCAAACCTTTCCATGGCCCAAAAGGTTTTCTAGGATTATCTGGTTTAACATCTTCAGACTGATCTATATCTATCTATAGTTCTAGCCATGCTGAGATTTTCAACACTTCCTACATATGCCCTAATCTTTCTTGGCTCTTGTCCCTTAACACAGTGGTCCACAACCTTTTTGGCAGCAGGGACTGGTTTCATGATAATTTTTCCACGGACCAGAGTGTGAGGGGTAGTTTCGGGATGGTTCAAGCACATTACATTCAAGCTCACCTCCTGCTATGCAGTCCGGTTCCTAAAAGACCTGGAGCAGTACCAGTTCGCGGCCCTGAGTTTGGGGACTTCTGCCTTTACACATGCTATTTCAGCTTCCAAAATGTCCTTCCCCTTCCCTGCTGTCTAGAAAAACTCTGTTGGGTCTTTAAAAACCCACATCAGTATCATATCCTGTATAAAAGGTCATCGGCCTTCCAGCAGCCTTCCCCTCTCTGAGCTCATACACACTCACAAATGCAGTTATGACTGACTGCACTGCACAGTGGTTATTTAAGTCCTTTGTCCCCTATGTGACTGTCATCTATTTAGGCAGGAGTCCTGTCTCATTTAACTTTCCCGAGGTTGTGTCTGGCATACAGTAGATACTCAGTAAATAGTTATGGAAAGAAAGAATGAATGAATGATCCTCACAAATCACTGGAAAGGGCTTCAGTTTTTCTAGCTGTAGAACTAGAGGTTTGAAACAGATGGCCCAAATTCCTTTCAGCTGTAAAACTGGGTAACTCTGTGATCCCAGGTTAAAGTTACTACAAGGATGATCCCTGAATAAACTGAAGTAGTAGCACACTTTAACTAAACATAGGAATATTTCATTATTTTTTCCTATATGTAGATCTAACCCAAAAAAAAATTACAGTTAAAAAGTACCTCTGAATGATTGACAGCTTGCTGTGAAACTGATGATTCCTGGTTTTCTTTAGCAAGAGGAGAGAGAACTGCATCTTCATGGAATGTCTTATGTGGCATTCTAATCACTTGTCCTTCACTGGGAGGATCATCTTCCTAAATGAAACATAGACAATAATACAAGAAAAAAATGCTACCAAACCACTGGATTTTTATGATTAATAAAACTTAGGCACCATTAAAATGGGCATATTAGCACTTTATGGAAAGAAGATGGAGTCTTTATTTTCATTTAGTTCTCATTCCCATTCCACTGTACTAAAAGCCTTCTATGTGCACCTCAAATACAAACAATAATATTAAGTAATTTGGCTCCATTTAAACTGGAGACTTATTATTAAAAAAATACATAAAAATTAAACCCTCTGTCATGTGACTGAGTTACAGTGACTCACAAATGTTTTCTACTTTGGCCCACACGATTTCCTGCTTCCTGTTTATGCAGTACGCAAAGCAACACCACACTGTGGCGACAAGGCAGAGCACTGCAGTACTGCGGCAACCTGCACCACGGGCAAAGATGAAAAACTGCAGAAGTTGGGTAAGGCGCCTGTAAGACCTTCCACCATTCCTTTGCCTTTGTGCCGATCTCCAGTACTTGGCCAGGGAGCAGGTAACTGAAGGTCCTCATTGGAACACCCAGCTTAGGCTTCTTGGTGCCTCAAAATAGAACTCTCCCAAAAAGAGGGACTGTGTGGGCCTAAGAGTCGGAGAAGCTGGATTCCCTTGTAAAATACAAGTATTAACATAATTTTAAATTCCATTCATAGTTTTTTACTTAAAGAAATAAAGTTTATTAACTCTGGATTACAAGTCCTTATACCCCAGTCTTATATAGATAAATACTGGTACATGACTTCAAGTTATTCCGAGTTTTTCAAGATTGTACTTCTGTATATGATTTTATTACGAATTTGTAGCATACCTGATTTAGGCTTAGTAAAAATATCAAAATTAGAATTTAGTTTTGAATGCAGAAAAAGAAAGATGTTCTAATTTAGTCCTGGCTCAGTTTAGCTATTTACTTTGAACAACCTTAAACACGCTTTGGCACGATGATAAAGTTCTAAGAATGGATAAAGATGATGTGATGACATATTAAGTAGGCCAAATGTTAGTGTAATGCTTCTCTGAAAATTCTCATTTATGACTTCCCTCCATTTACTTTATAAATTATATTATGTCTATAAAAATATAATTTTTAAATGCCATGTTTTTCTTTTATAGAGCTAGATAATAACTAGGAAGAGTTAGTGCCCATGGGTCCAACTTCAGTATTTTTTTTAAGGCACTGGATTCAATTATGTTTAGCACCAAGAATTATAATCATGGTTAGGGAAAATCAACACATGTATTATTAGAGAGTTGGTTTAAACAGCTAAGGTCCTGCCTGAAATACTGTGAAAGTGACATATTCAGGTGACAGTTTTCACTGAGCTGGATTTTCGTTACCTAGTTACATTAACTATATTTTTCAACTACTGGAGACACAGAAGTTAATAATTTTCATTCTCACAATTATAATAAAGAGATGAACAAAAGAGGCAAACTCCTTCATGGATATTTTATTAAATTTTATGTTCATAACTTAAATGTTTGAGAAAAACCCTGATTAACAGTGATAAGTTCATCTAGATAATCGTCCCATCAGATGTCAGAACTCAGCGTGAGTCAGTCATTTCTTACCATATCGTGGGCATCATGCAGCGTACTGGACAAGCTGTCACTCAGGTTTGTCAGGTGCAGTCCTCCATCTCCTAAAACTAAAAATTAAAATGTAAAAATTGAGAAAAAAAGAAACATATGTTTAGTAAATAATCTGACCATAAAGGCATAGAACATGATTTTAAACTTATACTATAAAAATATTGGCAAAGTTCATAAATAATAAATCACAAGTTAACCTCACCTGTTTTTTTAAAATACATTGTATAATAAAGATGAATTTTTGTTTTACCTACCAACTTGTCAGAAATGAAAAAGAACTATAAATATCAACTGTTAGACTATGAAATTGAGAAAGAGGCACCTCTATACTATGTTGATGTAATTAATAACTAATTGGCCTTTCTGGAGAACATGTTGGCAATGTGTTGCTATTTTTTTTTTTTTTAAGTTCATTATCTATTGTATTTTTCCATTACCATTTATTTCCCCTACATCCTCTGCATCACTATTTTACGGTGCACATTCTGATTCAGCAGTCCCACCCCTAGGGACTCCTGAATTCATTCCTAGGAAGCTGTAAGTGCAAGGAGGGTCATGGGAGTGCTTAGTGTGATACCGAAACACAGAGCAATCTAACGGTCCACCGCTGTGGCCCGGGGTTACAGCCTACACAGCCACTACCGAAAAAATGAGGTGGAGCTCTAGGTATTGATACAGAATGATGTCCATGATGTTATTAGGATAAAAAAATTCAGGTTTCAAAACAATATGTGTGGTATAATCTTATTTTTAAAGATCAAAACAGAGCAAATACACACAAATATATTTAGTTATCCATATATGCATAGAAAATAAAAGACTACAAGGGAATACCTTAAACTGTTAAGAGTGATGTTCATTCTGGATTTATAGGGGAGATTTTACTTTTTAAGGTTTAGGTCCAGAATTGTTCACTTACACAAAGTCCATATTCTTTTTACTATACAATGGTAAATCTTAAAAAGTTAGTAAAAACACTTTAAACAGAAAAGTATTATTTAGGAATTATCGAAATCTAAATATCATCTAGGAATTATCATCATCTAATCAGTGAAATCCATTTATAGCTAACTTACTGTGGGGAGCCGCTTTTTGACCATGGTCCAGTAAAACCTCTCCTGCAGAGATGGGTCTGTCGGTGTCGGTGATGGTAATGCTCAAGGTGCTCTCCATTGTTGAGGAATCAGAACTTGGCATTTGTATGGGGGAGGGGGCCTTGGTGCCAGCAGGGAGCGGCATCGAGGGAAGCGGCTTCGTAGGAACAGGGTGAGCAGGGAAATCCATACTCTCAGGTTCCTCATCTTTGGCCACAGACATTACACTAGGAAGAAAAAGATATTTTGAACTTATTAGGTCACTGAAGGCCTGTATTAATTTTGACATTCAAAAACAGATACAAAGACTATATCTCCTTTTAGCAAAAAATTTCTATTATCTACGTTACTATAACTAATTAACAAGATTTATTTTTCCAAGACTGTTTTTATGCCTAAACACAGACCATATTGAAAGTCCTACCACACATAAAATAAATCTACTTGGGGAAATATGGTACAATACTACAAAAGTAAACTTATCCAGTAAGTAAAAATTCATACTGGGAAAGATTCATTTTCTATTTCATTAACAGTACGATAAACATCTTTATTTCAATGTCTCCCAAAAAAGCTGTTTAAAAAAAGTGGGTAGTATGAATTTGGTAAAAATTTTTAACACTTAATATATATGAAGCTTCTTTCTACTAAAGTATGAAGTGAAGTAGCTTGTGGTTTACATAGCTTCATTGACCATTTCTGATGTTGTCAATGTGTCACATAAGTCAGCTTAAGAGGAAAAGTACAGTTACTAAATGTGAATATGTTCTCTTTACATAGCTCTCGGGGGAAGTTCTTCTTGAAGAGAGTTAGGATTCTCTTCCTCCATCGGCAGGTCTCCATCACCCCATGGCTTGGGAAGCTCTGGGCTTGATATCTTCCATTTATCAATGGAACCCTCTGATGAAGCTGGAGTAACAGCAGCTGCAGGAGTAGCAGCAGCAGGGGTAACTGCAGGAGTGTCAACAAGTGTGACAGCAGACACGTCATTTCCTAAAAATTTTTTTAAAAGAAAAGATAAAATAACTCCATACGAAGGCAAGATAATATTGTTTCAGAAATCCCATAACATTTTGGCATTCAAATAATGGCAATAATAATAATAATAATAATAATAGCTACTAATGGAAAATCCCAAATTAATTAAGTATAAAAAATAACCTTGAAAATACAACACTTTTACCACCACCATAAACTTAAAGTAGAACTTAATACAGCCTAAGTGTCTATTAGATTACATATTTTAAAAAGTGGCAACAAATTTTTTAGTTTCCATACAAGAAAAAAATGATTTGATAAAACCTAGTAAGCAACAGGTATCTGTATGCTAATCTATAAAACATTTTATAAAACCATAAAATTTTATTTAATTGTTGCTACTATTAGAACTGAATTACAGAAATAAGCTGTGTACCTTTTTCAGCAAATATTTCCTTCACAGGAAAAGCTACATCATGATCTGAGTCACAGGGAGAAGAATCTGGAGTTTTTACCAACACATGCTCCTTAGGAGGCGAAGGTGAGTGAGGAGGAGTAGGCTGTGGAGTAGCCACTGGGGTACACACTCTTGCCTAAATTAATTAATAAAGTAAGATCAATGGTGCTTATACTCACTCAAGATTTAGATCTTCCCAAGTCCAAAGTCCATGCCCTTAAAAATTATACTGCCTATTTATACTAAGTTTTCAACGTTTCCTCATTAAATCACCCTCATGCAAGTATATGCAGTGGATGTGCAGAACACAAACCAAAACTCACTAGCACGGAGCAAACCCCAACCCTGACAGCATCTGACTGCAGGAGTCATCAACGACCTGATAAAGCACGGACCAAAACTATGCACTAAATCTGACACGCTAATCACACTTCACCAATTACACTTCATATTTGAATTCCATGGAGACTGGTGTAAATTTATGTTTTTGCCTCAAATCAGTTTAAATGTTTCACCTATATAAAATAATGTCTTTGTGATCTTCAGGATCAGAAGTGACTACAAGTTTCTATTTGTATAATTTCATGTTGCTATTATGGGATTCAGAACAAGCCACCCCGAGATGTGCCTCTGTGGTACGAACATTGCTTTGAGCTAAAAGCAATGTTAGCTGCAGGCTCAGGAGAAACTTCTGCCCCTTCCTTAATTAGGGGCCTTGCCCATAATAAGAGATTATCATTACCTCTTTTGACCTACCTAATATGGCAGGACAAACTACTCATTACAGAACATGTGCTCTCCTGGCAATGACCTTCTAGAGCCTTAATGTGCCTTACCTCATCCCTAACCAGAAATGTCAGGTATGCCTCATTCTCCCTGTCTGTCTCTGAACCTCTCATGCCTGTGGGGTCTCACTCTCATATGTGTGGGTCCCATACATACGTGTGTGTCAAATCTGGTTTTTTTCTGTTGTTAATCTGCTCATGTCTATTTGATTATTAGGCCAGGCCAGAGGAAAGAACTCTGAGGACAGAGGAAAGTTCCTTCCTCCCTGTACTGTAACAGATTAAAAACTCTACTAACATAATAAGGCTCATTCAACAAATAATAACCAACGTGTCTAAAAGATAAAGACTACCAATATCAGTTTACATAATAACCAAAAGCAGCCTGTGATCATTAGCTCTATCTTGACTTTTTTTAAAAAGCTAGAAAGGGTATTTTTGGAACAATTGGAAAAATTTATATATGAACTCTATATTATATATGAATGCCAAATTGTGGGGACATGACAATGGTGTAACTGAGCAGAAACTTCATTTCTTTAACATGATCTTTTTTCCTTCTTTCCTTTTGATTCAAACTGGCCTTGTACAGCCAAAGAGTACCCTGACTCATCTGCCTCTCTCTCCTTTGCTCCTCCACTCCCTTAATCATTAGGCCCTCAGGACAATGAGGTTCTGGTCGGTGGCATCAACTAATCTTA
This sequence comes from Macrotus californicus, assembly GCA_007922815.1. Taxonomy (NCBI): domain Eukaryota; kingdom Metazoa; phylum Chordata; class Mammalia; order Chiroptera; family Phyllostomidae; genus Macrotus; species Macrotus californicus. Next base: position 2,109 of record VMDR010034950.1, on the reverse strand, counting down.
GGAACAAAGCCTCATGGCTGTTGACTGACCACAGACACAGAGTCTCAGTCAAACTACAGATGACATCTAGGCCTCAGTTGTGTTTCAGCTCCAGAAAAGACCCCACTGACCACATCCTTGCAAAACCAGACAAAGTAACACTACAGCTGATATCAGGGCCAGACACAATGCTCAACTACCCCCTACCCTAGTGCTGACCAATCAACAGAGACACAACCCTAACCTCTTAGTCCCCTATATAATCCATCCCCTAGAAGCCATTGGGGAGCCAGGTCTTGGAGCATGAGCTCACGTGTGACTCCAGGCTTGGCATCATTTCCTTAAATATAACTTTTACTTTCTTGCTGCAAACTCTGTTCACTTGTGATTGGGCTTTGGTGTGGCTCTTGTTCTTAGAAGATACTGATGATTCTTTCGCAAGTAAAGTGTCATGGTATCTGCAACTTTCAAATGATTTTAAAAGAAATATAACACACAAAGACAGATAAAGAAAGTATGTAAAAATGTTATCAAGTGGTAAATATAGGTAAAGAGTGCATGTTCATTGTCTCATACTTTTAATTTTGAAAATAAAATGCCGGGGAAATGTTATTATAATTATAACAACAAGGAATCAATCTCCACCACAAACTGTGATTTTATGATACCAATCTAAAATTTGTCCATTTTACTGTACTTTAATAAATGTGTCAAAAATCCCCCAGGGCCCCAAGATAAGGAGAGTCACACCTACCGGCAGGTATGTTTTACTTGGTGAAACATCCCTGGAGACACCTACAGCAACAGGATCTTGCTTCTTTGCTTCTCTGTCACCCAGCATGACAGCAATGATCTCAGCAAGGGCTTCGTTCACAAAGTGACTGATCAGGCCTGAGTTCACAGGAACCCCGGCATCAACAAAAAGCTGGAGGACGCCACTGCTGGCTCCTTCCACTATGAGAGGAAAGAATTTCAGTGTGAATGTGCAAGGAAAATGCATGCAATCCAGACTTACAGCCTTAAAATTTCAGAGATGTGAACATATGTGTAAAAGGAGGTGGAAGGAGAAATAAAAAAATGAAAATAAAAAATCGACTTATTATGAAAGAGAGTAAGATGGTAATAAGGAACATTCTTTCTAAGCAAACATAAAAGGGAAGAAGACATACATATGAAAATTTACTTATATGGCCTCTTCCTTACCATAGAATTTACTGATAAAAAGGATTTATATTCACATTAAATGTTCTATCTGCAAACAAAATCCACATTTCCAAGAACAGGCCACAGGAAATCCTGTGATGGACCTTGGCCAAAACACAAGGACCTAATGCCTGGTGGGAACTTTAGGGAAATGGTTGCTGCTTTATAAATATGGAGACACACCTTCCTTCCTTCTGGTTTCAGATACTAACTTTACAGGCGAATCGACCTCAAACTTTCAGTTTAGGTGCCTGATATCATAAGCTCCACAGGTGTATTGGTGTATTGCAATTATTCATATCATAGCTTTATTTATAATAGCCAAAAACTAAAAGACTACAAATGTCCATCAACTGGTAAATAAATTACAAATTGTTATGTTCATACAGTATAATATCATTACATGCAACATGACTATCAGAGCATTATGAAAAATAAGGTTACAGATTATGTAGTGGGCACGGGAGGAGGCTAGGAACTGACTGCAAAGCGGTATGAGGGAACTTCCGGGGGTGACGGAAATGGTTTCCAGTCACGATTGTGTGGCTAATGTATCAATATAGCTGTGTTTTTTATCAAAAGTCATCAAACTGGATCCTTAGAATTGGTATTATGGCAAGTAAACTATACCCCAAAAAAGCTGTTGGAGAAGAACGGGGGAAAGGGGAAGAGTGGGAGAAGGGAGAAGAAGAGGAAGAAGAGGAGGAGGAAGATGTGACTCCATGAAGAGAGAGGTTTGTTTATCCTTCTGTGAGTACTCAAACTCTCACCAAGTGTCATTCAAGGTCTAAGTACTGAAGGAAAAACATCCTTAACCTCGAGTAATTCACAGTCTACAAAGTGAAACAGGCATGCAAACCAGTCACAACACAGTGTGAGAGTTACAACAACACAGTGTGAGAGTTACTACAACAACACAGTGTGAGA
>VMDR010034949.1:0-10910 GCA_007922815.1 Macrotus californicus | reverse complement strand
CAACCCAGACAATACAAGTACCAACAAAAAAAGGAAAACCCTTTGTCCTTTCAAATGTAAGAAGTGAACATGTCCCCTAAAGCAGAGGGTCATGCCCTAACAGGCCCTTTGTCACTGCTGCTTGCATCCCGATGCCTTCCTGTCAAGCCAACCTTGTGCACATCCCCGAAGCACTGAGAGGACCAGCAGGCAGACTTTTTGGGATCCTCCTTTCTTCTTCAACCCCCTCGTCCGGAGTCCTGAAGTGTTCCTCTGGGTGACTGACGGTGTGTGCCTCACTTTCCACTTTGCCACACTCGGCGAGTCACCACAACCCAGGCGTTCGGAGCTAGACCCAGGTGACATGAAATATTTGAAGCAAGGGAATGCATGTGTCATGGCCATCCGAGGGCCTTCTTAAAGGTGTTGATGGCTGTGGTCAGGCCCTTGGGAATGGCCAGTGAGAGGGGAGGACACAGGACAGCCATGCAGGCACAGGTCTGGAGGAGCAGACTGGGTGGGTTTGCCTGCCTGGCCCTCCATGCCTGCCCCACCCAGGAGTCTGAGGGGCTCAAGAGCCACTGCTCCAGGAGCCGTGGGTCACATCCCAGGGAAGAGGCTTCCTCTTCCCACCACCCCTCAGAGCCTTACCATCTAACAACAATGGAGTAAAAATAGCCTCTTCAACAAATGGTGTTGGGAGGTCTGGACAGCTCCACGCAGAAAAATGAAACTTGATCACCAACTTACACCACACACCAAAATAAACTCAAGGTGGATAAAAGACTGAAATATAAGTCGTGACACCATAGAAGTCCTAGAGGAGAACATAGGCAGGAAAATCTCAGGTGTTCCACACAGCAATACGTTCACCAATATGTCCCCTAGACATAAAAGAAAGAATAAACAAATGGGACCTCATCAAATTAAAAAGCTTCTGCATGGCTAAAGAAAACAGCAGTAAAATGAAAAGAGAACCAACCGTATGGGAAAACATATTTGCCAATGATACCTCGGACAAGGGTTTGATCTCCAAAATACATAGAGAACTCACATGACTCCACTCCAGGAAGACAAAAAATCCAATTCAAAAATGGGCAAAGGACCTGAACAGACACTTCTCCAAGGAGGACATACAGAGGGCCCAGAGACATATGAAAAGATGCTCAGCATCACTAGCCATCAGAGAGATGCAAATTAAAACCACAATGAGATACCACCTGACACCGGTCAGCATGGCCATCATAAATAAATTAACAAACAATAAGTGCTGGCGAGGATGTGGAGAAAAGGGAACCCTAGTGCACTGTTGGTGGGAATGCAGACTGGTGCAGCCACAGTGGAAAACAGTATGGAATTTCCTCAGAAAACTAAAAATGGAACTGCCTTTTGACCCAGCAATTCCACTGCTGGGATTATACCCTAAGAGCCCTGAAACACCAATTCAAAAGAACCTATGCACCCCAGTGTTCATAGCAGCACAATTTACAATTGCCAAGTGCTGAAAACAGCCTAAGTGCCCATCAGTCAATGAAAGGATAAAAAAACTATGGTACATTTACACATGGAATTCTACGCAGCAGAGAGAAAGAAGCAGCTCCTACCCTTTGCACCAGCATGGATGGAACTGGAGAGCGTTATGCTAAGTGAAATAAGCCAGGCAGTGAAAGACAAATACCATATACAAATGCTATAAGTGGAACCTAATCAACAAAACAAACAAGTGAGCAAAATATAACCAGAGACACTGAAATAAAGAACAATCTGACAGTAACCAGAGGGGAGGGGAGAGAGGGATAACAGGGGGGAAATAAGGGAAGGGTTTTTAGAAACATCTATAGAAGACACATGGACAAAGCCAAAGAGGGTGGGTTCGAGGGTGGGAGATGGGAATGGGTGGTACAGGGCAGGGCGTGGTTGGGGGGGAAATGGAGACAACTGTACTTGAACAACAATAAAAAAATAAATTTAAAAAATTGCCAATTTCCCAAAGTAGAAAAACATGAATTTTCTCACTTCTAAGCCATTTATATTGGACATTTTTGAAACGGGCATGCATCTTACCATTGACGTGCATAATTTGTTTCCTTTTGTTTCCTAAAGGCTGTTATGAAATCAATGATGTGTCTTAATGATTCGTGGGCTCGTGGACTCGGGGAAACACAGTACAGTGCAGAGGGTCAGTGGTGGGCCCTGGACCGCTGGACGGTCCTGGTTTGTGCCTGTCGTCCCAGTGTAATTATCAATAGCACCCCATTTGTCTCTCAAATGTCCCAGCCAGGATAATAAACTACGGAGTCACCCTAACAACACAACCCTGAGAGAGGGCTGCCTGCAGGAGCCTCAGACTCCCCACCTGTCCAAACAAACGGTCCTACGAGGGCGTGTGCTGATGATAAAACAACCAGAAGTCCTTCAGGCAGCTCTTAAGCATCTCCTCCAAACCCTGCCCCTGAACCGCACACCCCTAAAGAAAGAGAACAAAGTTGTGTCCCCAAGAGCCCCATAGAAGCCACCCTGCAAGAGATCCTTTTCAATTTCGGGTTTTAAAACAAAACGCATGGAATTTGCCATCTACATTACAATATATGCATGTTTATTTTAACTTGAAAACTCTGTGCTAATTAGTTGCCAAGGTATAAAATTGAGCCACCTGGAAGATGCTCTATGTTTATTCCAGGGCTTTGGATAAACCCTGACACATTACTAAGAAATACAGTCTCAGAGGCCTTCCCTCTTATCAGATGGGAGTTGCTTGCTGAGAGTGAAGAGGCAAATTTTCACCCGGGATCCCTGCATAACTAACAACATGAACAGAAGGGAAACGAACGCTAGCCGGGCATCGAAGCCTTCACGGAACCGCAGCCAGCGCTGGAAGGAGCCTTATCGTCACCATATTACAGATGAGGAAACAGAGTCAGAGAGGTCAAGTAACGAATTTCAGGTCACATGGGAACAAGCAGCGCAGAGGAAATTCAAAGCCCAAGTCCCTGGATCCAAAGGCAAGATTCCCGCCCTCCACTCCCCAGCTCCGAGCTTTACCTTTCCTGATTCCTCCGCAGTTTATCAAAGCGCTCTTGGGACAAGACGTGTCTCCCGTCTCAGGTTCCTCATCACCTTCACTGCCACTTTGAGTTTTTCTCTGTAGATTGACTTCCCAGGACTCTCATGGGAGACTTGAAAAAAAAATTATTTTCAGTGCCCACCTCTATTTGTAGCTCTAAAAGCTGGTTTGTATTTAGGGGAGATTATTTTGTGAGATAAAAAAAAAAATGTTGCTGAAAATGTGGAAAACTACTATAGATAAAATGCATTTATTCTGAGATATGATCTGTTGGATTTTCTACTACCAAAGTGGAGAGAAAACAGGTGGTACTCCAGAAAAAATACTCACAGATGGAAAATGTATAAATGGTAATTCATCAAAAAACAACTGCAAGCATGACTTTTAAAATATGATGCTGGTTTCCTTTTTGGGTCTGTGCTTACTTTGGAGCTCCCTAGATAATGAATGTTTAGCAAATTAGATGCTAAGTCCTAGGGAAAGGGCATGGGCAGAAGAAAGGGCTCTTTATCACTGAAATTCTAATCTATGTTCTTGGTGATGTGGGCTTGAATCCTATTAAAGGAGAGCAATACAGTACAGCAGGGGATATCTGAGTTAAACCAATCCAATTCCTCATAGAGCACAATCCTCTCCATAGGTCTTCCTTGTTCCTGCCACAAAAGCCTCAGAGGTTGTTAGAGACCCAATCATTTCATTCCCAAAGCTACTCAAACTTTTATGCATTTACACTCAACCCTTGTTGGTCACAAGAAAGTATAAAGCAGCCTAGATTGGCCTGGATTGAAATGGGCATAATATTAGGACAAGAACCGGTTTTTGCTCCTGCTTGGCAAACTCCTACTCATACTTCAAAACCCCATTTAAATATCGTTCCTACAAAACACCACTTTCACCCTGGCTGGTGTGGCTCAATGGATTGAGCACTGGACTGCAAAGGAAAGGGTCGCTGGTTCAATGCCCAGTCAGGGCACAGGCCTGGGTTGCGGGCCAAGGTCCCCAGTAGGGGGCGAGCAAGAGGCAACCCCACATGGATGTTTCTCTCCCTCTCTTTCTCCCTCCCTTTCCCTCTCTCTAAAAATAAGTACATAAAATCTTTAAAAAAAAAATACCACTCTCTAGGCAGTTATTCCCTCCTTAGTCAGTGCTTCCTCTATTCTTCGTAATTCCTCTTTTAAAGACCCTAACTTATCAAGATGAGTCATTTTTATTGGTGACTTGTTTTCTCTCACTAGACTGTGAGGTCATCGGTGTCTAGCACGTGGAGTGCCTAGATAGCACTTGGAACACAGCAGCTGCTCAATAAATATTAAACGAATGAATAAGAAAAATGGATGTAGAAAATAAAACAAGAATTGATGAGTACTAGAAATGAAACTCGTAGTGTGACCTACCTACATAACTTTAAAAATCAATATAATGTACTATAAAGATAAATAAAAGGTAACATAATAAAACAGTATGTATTTCAATAAGAAAATGCTCAGACATGACTTCAGAGAAGACACACAAAGTAGCAAGGTGTTTGCGCCCCTTTCTAATGAGCAGGCTGGGCCTTGAAGGACATAAACTGCATTCAAATGAGTAACGTTGACACGTTTTCTTTATATTTGACATTGACATTCTGAAATAAGGGCTCAAGAAGCACCTTTCTATAGTTATGACTACAAAGACGGGCTGAGTCGAGAGGGCATGGCATGAGTGTCTCAGACTCCACAGTGGCCTTCCCATCCACTGCCTACTTTTCTGGAATGGTGACCAACTCTTGGTAAAGTTTTGAACAAAACAAAGTGTTGCCGACTCTTATTTACCCCGTGGTTACATTCCGGGAAGTACAGTGTATTTCGAAAACATGCACAAAATAACCTTCTTTATATATATTCATATTTAGATAGATGAGTATGAGAGAGAGAGTGAATTTGGGTCTAGATATACATAACTATAAACAGATTTTCACGTACACACACTTCCAGTGAGGCAGGTGAAAGTTGCTCAGGAAGATACAAATGGATTCTGCGTAATGTGGAACTTTCCAGCACATGGCAGTATGTTGGACATTATCTAGCCCCACTCACTAGGTGCTAATGTATTCCCCAAACTTTGGAACAAGCAAAAACACCTCCATAAATACTCAAAATACCCCACAGGGGGCAGCACTGTTCCCTTTGTGGATCACCACCTCAGAAGGCTAGCTGCACCCACCATTCCATCTGCCTGAATGGGACCACCAGGGACACAGCCACGTCCCCACTCTACGGGTAGAAAGCTCAGTTCAAACTTCTCAAGCCTCAGAAGAGGGTTCAGGGCATGCAGGCTGGCTCCTGGGACAGCCACCTAGGTGCACCCTCCCAGCAGAAGCTGCCTCCAAGGATAATGTTTGTAGATGTGGGTGTGAGCAAGAGGGAGTCACACACCCCTAATGGCCTCTCGCCACTGCCACTCACACTGGGCCCCGGGACACAGCCAAACAAGACTGGGCTTTGCCCACGCTGAATGCAAACTGAGCTGAGCTAGCAGCTCCCTGCAGCCAAAATCTTCAGTGCAGAGACAGCAAACTGGGTTCTAGTCTCGACCAGGCTGCTGACTCGCTGTGTGACGTGGGCAAGGTGCTTTCCTTCTCTGGGCCCTGTTTCCCCTCTGATGTGAGAATTAGACAAGTGATCCTTCCTGCCCTACAAGTTTAAGGTACAAGGAAAGATGAATTGACACAGATGGGAAATGCTCAACTCAAGTAACCTCCTGGAAGCCCATCCCCAATGAACCTGCGGCTGACACCCTTGAAGGAAAATAAGTGGGCCATTAATTGTCTTTTAATGTAATTAGTACATTAATTGCTTGTGCACTGGTGACCCAGTGCTCAGTGCACCGAAAGTTTAAGCTGGACTGTGAGGGAAGGAACAGATAAAAGTGAAGAGGCATAAAATTGTACAGATAATATGAGAACTGGTATCCAAGAGCCTTGAATGCCAGGCTTACTGAAGCTTGAGCATGATGAAGACATTGGAAGGAATGAGGGTGCTGGGCACAAGGTGGCAACAGAAATGTGGGCAGAGTCCGGGCCGCAGAGTCCGGTGGAACACAGGGACCAGACTGAGGCTGGCAGACAGGTGCGTCCCTCCCCTTATCAATGACGAGCCACTGGAGAATTTTTTTACAAAGAGTACCATGATCTGATTCATATTTTTAAAATATCACTCAGGCTGCTGCGGGGCAGGAGACCATAGGTCAGGAACAGTTGAGGTTGGGAGGTCAGCTTAGAGGCCACGGCAGCTGCCCGGCGGGAGGAGACACCTGGGACCCTTCCCAGCAAACCTGGGAGTGGCTGGGACCGGGAGTCTTCATTGCCCACCCCCCCACACCCCACCCCCGGTCCAGTAAAAATGGGAGCAGCAGACAGGCTGGGGTATAACTTGGATGTGGTGCCCACAGGACTTGCTCTTGGGTTGTGGAGGCGAGGTAAGGGAAAGGATTCCTGAGTACCCTCTGCTAAACCACCTGCCTTAGATGGCCCTGGAGCTCACCTTTCCCTGTGGTCCCTAATGGTCTTCACACGTGACTCAGCCCTTCAGGGACTGGGGGTCATGCTGCCCAGTAGCCCAGTGGAGTATCTGTCTTCCTGGGACACCCACCCCACATTAGTTCCAGGGATCACCTCTGAAGGCACGAAAAGGAGGGTCATTTCTTTTTCTCCAGAATTCTCTCTGAAGACTTGGAGACTTCAGACTCCTCCTGCCTTTTCTTGCTCCACAAAAGGAGGGCTTGCTCTTGGGGGCGAGAGGAGGGACTCCCCCATGCTGGCCTTTGCTGCTGTTCCTGCTTCCTGAGTCTTCTGTCTGTCTTCCTCTCTCCCCTCACGTCCCCATGCCAGTCCACTTACACACACACTCACGCACGCACGAACACACACGCACCAATCTCTGTCACGGTGAATTGATATTCTCATTTTGCATTCATCTCCATCTGTCCCATTGGTACCTGGCCAGCCTCTGAAGTTTTAAGCGGGGAGGGGGAGGGGGGGATTCAAGGGTGGGAGCCCATTGTTTCTGAGCTGATCACGGAGAAGTGACCCGCGAAGCTCTAAGAGAGTTGCTCCAGCCCACAGCGGACAGCATCTCAGAAGGGAAGCTGTGATCAGGAGGTTGGCATTGGATCATGGGACTCTCCCTCTCCTCAAATTTTTCAGGTGGATTGAGATGATACTCCCCTTTTCCTAGATGGGTTTATCTCAGCCTGTCAGTTTTGTTTGTGACTCACCCTGCTTAAGGAGTATTTCCAGCTGGTTACACCCCCTGCATCATGAAGCACTAGAGAAATTAACAAAGGCTAATGGACTTCAACAGCCCCCAATGCCAAGGCCCAAAGTTGCCCAAGAGGCTCCAGAGCTCCCCACCCCTTTCCCTATTTTCTCCCTGTCAGGAGTTTATTCTAGTAGTGGAAGAAGCCTCAGTTAGCCAGCCTGCAGTTCCTATTTCAGGGCCTGCCAGAAATGCCCCGGGGAAGGTCCCCAGAGGGATGAAAGGCCTTTTGAAGGTTGCATGTGAGCAAACAAAAAAAGAGAGGCTTTGAACACTGATGGAGGTTCTGGGCTTCAAACTCCGGCTGAGGCTGCAGATCTCACTGAAAAATAAATGGGCAAAAAGGGAAGAAGTAACCACTACAAGAATTCGAGGAATTTAGATATTGCAGGAGTGCAAAGAAAATTGGGAATCAGGAGCCCGGGTGATTTGTCCAGGCTCTGTTTCCGCTGTGTGGCCTTGGGAAAGTCAGTTTGTCTCTCTGAGCCTTTTTCATTCAACCCATGCTGGTTGATAAATCCGTTGGGCTAATTATTGTGCTGAGTACTGGGAATTCCAAGGCAGCAAGCCTAGGAGCCTGCTCTGCAGCAGTGCACCACGTGTGGGAAAGCCAGGAAAATGGAAAAGGACAACATGATGTGACCGTAATGCCCATTCCTCATCTATGAAACCAGCAACCTCACCTAAAAAATCGTGACAATGATAGTAAGAACTAGTGTCTGCCGAGCTCCGAGTCCTTCTGAACACACGACACCTCCCTGGGCCTCCCACTGCTGTGGACAGGAGTGAAGCAGGAATGCCAGAGCTCTGGGGTTCCTGGCAAGGTCCCCCCATTCCTTCCTTCTTCCTAGAGCCCTCAGAACCCAGATCCACCACCACTGTCTGTCTTCAGCCTCCAAAGCAAATCCCATCATGCTCTATCAGTCACCCCAAGAAGCCCAGGGTTCCCAGGGTATCCACCCTCCTCAGGCTGTGACCTCATTGGGCTCTACATCCTCGCCAAAACTTCCCAGTATGCCCCCTGCAGTCCCCTCTCTCCTCACCTGAACTCTGACCTCTTGGGACTCTCTCCCCAGCACAGCTCTCTCAAGAGGTGCTGTTTCCTCTCCTGCACCCCTGCTCTCATTCACCCTGTTCCTCACTGCTCCAGGGCACTGTCCCCCCACCCCCAGAAGCCTCCAGCTCTGGAGCTCAACTCATCTGTTAAAGTGCCCACCACCCCACCTTTTCATGGCTACTGCAGACCTCAGGCCATGGCTACTCCTGAGTCCCTGGAGGTTTCATCTCCTGGTTCAATGGCACTCTTTCCACCACGGACTCAGTGCCAATATTCACACAAGCCTTCCTCTCAACAGCCTGCTCGGTTACTCTTCGACTTCCTCTGTCATTCACTGCCGCAGCTTACTGTACGTGCCTTCTCATCACAATGACCGTTCTCAATCCGTAACCTCAGTGTCAGGAGGCCCACTCTTTGGGCTCTGCTCACCCTGCGGTCAATGATTTCTCTACCTCGTTAGGTTCTAGGGCCCATTGTTTCTGCTACCTTTTTACTACCCTTTCCCCTCTAAGTGTGCACCTCCCTCTTTGCTCAACTAAGAAGTCATAATTAATCATCCCTATCACCATCATCATCATCATCACCATCACAATCATTTCCTTGCCTTGCAATAGTATCTCCCATCTCACAGGCACTTCTTAGGTGACTTTGACCTTCCTCCCATGGAGAGGTGGGTCTCTGTTTCCTCTCCTTGAATCTGAGTGGGGTTTTGACTATGGCAGAAGTAATGCCAAGGCTGTAGTAAAAGGTGAGAGAGCTTCTGCCTTGTTGGCTTGGGACACTTGCTCTTACAACCCAGCCACCATACCGTGACAGGTCCATGTGGAGCACAACTAAGGCCCTCGCCCTCAGTACCAGCTGAGCTCGTGGATGACTGAGCAAACTTCCAGCCACATGAGTCACCATCTGTGTTAGTTCCCTAGGGATGCTGTAACAAATTACCATAAGCTGGGTGGCCTATAACAACAGAAGTGTATTTGTTCCCAGGTCTGGAGGCCAAAAGTCTGAAATCAAGGTGTTGGCAGGACCACGCTCTTTCGGAGGGTCCAGGGAAGAATCCATTCTTTTCATCCTCCAGCTTCGGGGGGCACCAGGCATTCCTTGGCTTGTAGCCACATTCCTCCAGTCTCTTCCCCCATGGTCACATTGCCTCCGTCTCTCCTGTGTCCAAATCTCCCTCTGCCTCTCTCTTACAAGAACACTTGTGATTGTATTTACAGCTCATGCAAATAATCCAAGATAACCTCCGGGTCTCAAGATTATTAACTTGATTACACCTGCAAAAACCCCTTTTCCAAATAAGAAAACATTTACAGGTTCCAGGAATTAGGACCTGATACCTCTGGAGGGCCATGATTTGTCTACGATCCCACCTTAAAAACAGGTCCTCCATTGCCCAGCGGAACCACCTCCGCTGAGCAGAGATAAACTGTTCCCACGAGAGCCCTGTCAAAAACGAAAGATTCACCAAAAAATGAATGATTATTGTTGTTTTAACCTGCTAAGTACTGGGGTGGTTTGTTACACTGCAATAGATAACTGATACAACCCTGGACAGCCTTGTTCATTTCTTGCTTCATTACACTTGCTGTTTTAATCCAACTCTTCACCTGCTTTCAACCTGGCCCTGGCAGCTGAATGCCGCAAGAGAGAAACACACAGCCTTGCTAACTCTGCCCACACTGAACTTATGGCCGCTAAGCTCCAGGGGGCCCATCGAGCTGCCCAGCCATCCAACTACATTTCCCCAAGAAGAATCACCCTCCCAAATGGCCATTTCACCCCTTCACGCAGACCTTTACTGCTTCTTCCCCAGCCTTCGCCTCAGCTGATGTCTGATCCTTATTTCGCTAAGACAACAGAAGCCATCAGAAAGGCACTCCCACAAGCTCTCCCTTCACATCTGTCACCCACATCCGCCCTCACACACTGCGCTTCCTCCCCGTGCTCCAGCTCACCCTGTGTTCATTAATCCAGTCCCCAAGGACACTGCTCATGCTCCCTCCCGCCGGCATCATCATTTCTTGCCTCTCAGCTGGATTAGTCCCATCAGTGTTAGACGTGTTTTATTTCTCCCATCCCTCTGCAGCGACCAGCAAGTCTCCGCCCTCAAAAAGAAAAAAAATGGCTCGTACTCACTGTCTCAAAGGCCTTTCCTCCCATTCTCTATTGCATCCACTCCGATCAGACTTTCATGCCTTCTGTTTAACTGAGAGCAACTCTTGTCAAGGTCGTCCAACATTGCCAAATCCAAGGTTCTTTTTCAGTCCTGATCTTATGTAACCCATCAGCAACACATATTCGTTTCTTATGGCTTCTGTGACACATTGCCACAAACTAGGTGGGTTTAAAACAACAGAAACCGACTTCCGGCCAAGATGGAGGCGTAGGTAGACACACTGTGCCGCCTCTCACAACCAAAAGAAGGACAACAACAAATTTTAAAACAAAAAACAACCAGAACTAACAGAAAATCGAACCGTATGGAAGTCCGACAACCAAGAAACTAAGAAAC